>UELU01137287.1:0-22150 GCA_900490025.1 Megastigmus dorsalis
GCGATTCTGACAAAGTTATTGTATAACTCACATTAAAATAAAAAGTAATTATAAAAACTCTAAAAATTATAAAAACTAGTAAACGGTAGCATCGAAAGTGAAAATACAAATAAAACGTTCTAATTTTTTGTACTATTGCTGTATTTATTATATATATGAATAAAAAACCTTGAATTTATTAATGTAATAAACAATAAATAATATATAGTTCAGGTTAATTTAATAATAAATAATGTATTAACAATATTTTAGTATTTCACTTAATATTTCAAATTAATATTTCATCAATTTTAATTCGGGTTCATTATAATATTTTATTAAATATTTATTTAAATGTGTAACAATCAAAGATTTCCTTTTTCATTTTGCATAGAGAAATTTTTCACAAGTCTATTTAATGGCTAACTAATTCAGGAGCATACAAGGGCCTGCATTAATGTATCCAACATTTTTTAAAGGCCCAAATAAGGTACAGTCGTGGTTAACCTTATATTGGGCTGACCACTTTAGGGCCAAACGTCCGCCTCGTCACGCGCCCTACTTGCCGCCCTTAAGGCAAACCATTTAAGGGCCTTACGATCAGTTAAGGCGGACCAGTAATTTTTTCCGTTCGGGTCCCAGTCGGGGAAAATTTTTTTAAGCGTTTAAATTTAATTGCGATTAATTTGTGAAGCGCTTATGCGATATATATATTATATTATAATACAAAATTCGATTCTATTAAGTATAGGTTAAAATATATAATTGTACTAGTGGTCGCGAACTATTCAAAAAAAGAGAAAATATTTATTATAACATTTTATATTAAAAGGATTCTTTATATATACTCCGTTAATTTTGTCTGTAACGTTCTCCTCATACTGATTTGGATAAGAGAATACTTTATTAACTCTTAAATAAATAAATATAACGAACATTCGTTATAGCTATAAGCTAACTTTTAGAATACTTTTGAAATTCTTCTTTAAAAAAAAGAATTCAAAAAGAATTCTTTATGAATTAAAAAAAAAATTATTTTTGCTTATTGGGATTCTTACTTATTTTATTTAGTTCATCTTCAATTGACAACATGTAAAAAGAAAAAAGATTTTTCTATACAGATAAATATACTATACTTTTTTCTAAACAATGTAGTAAAGAAATAGAAAGACAAAACTTTAAATAAATTCTGAAATAATTGGCCATTTTAAATTTGCCACGCTTATCTTATATATATATATATATATATATAGCTATACATCAGATAACAACTGAACGATATATACTATGGGTTATGTATAATATCGGAATCAGTCTTCATTTTTGAACATTGTAGATATATATATATATATATATATATGCCTACTTATTTTGGAATGTCGCTATATAGTATATACAGTATCATACAGCGTACTGCAGTGTAAGAACTATTAGGGTAAAACAAGACGTTTATTGGTAGAGTATTTTTATAAACAGATCATAAAAAGACGATAGAATCAGAAATTGGCAAAGTTCTCGTTTTTGTATTATTAATTATTTTTATACAGTACTTTATCTTGGGACACTGACGAAATCAGAATAATACCCAGTTGGTATGCCATTTGTTTTGTTCTGTAAAAAATCTGCTTCGCATTTGTATTATTAGGGTTTTGTTATCAATACGTGAATGAAAACATTCCAGTAAATAAACACTACTTTAAAAAAATGGAAGACGAGGTAAATGCAGCAAATGAAAATAATGCAGAATCAACTGACTCTGATGAACCAAATGAATCAGGTGCGATAATTTTAACTAGAATTTAATTATTTTATGTATTTGGATAATTTTAGGTTAATGTTCAATAATACTATGAAAACAGAAAATCTACTTGCTAATGTACTGTACCTACTAATTTAGCATAAATTTTGTTTTCTTATTATTTCTAACTGATAGATTTTATGAAAATGCTTGTAAATTTAATTGTGTAATTATATTTGGAAATATAGAGTCCACAGCTGAAAGCCATATAGTTGTAAGAGAAAATGTGAACTCGAGTGACAATGTAGATACTGATGTAACTAATCATGAATCAACAGAAACTCGTAACTTTGATTTGAATCTACCTGCATCCCATTCAGTAAGTTATTATGAATTTTCTATTACCAGTAAATATTTTTAATTATGCTAACTAAAAGCAATGTTTTGAAGTACTTGGGAACAAATTTAGAAGAATTAAGAGGACGAATAATATTAGATGAAGGCATATATATGAATCTTCCATTACTTATAAAACGATCTATAGTGTTATTTCCTGGAACAACATTACCAATGACAGTATTTGGTACAAATATTATAGATATGCTTGCAAAATGTATACAGAAAAACCGCACATTTGGGGTGGTATGCCTTTTGGATGATAAGTTAGAATACATAGGTACCACTGCTGAAATCTATGAATACATACAAGGTAGCCCAGAAGAAGGTTTCCGAATTAAAGCTAAAGGAAGACAGAGGTTTCAAATTTTAAAACTCGTACAGGTTTTTACAAATTTTACAAACTATATATAAAAGATATTTTCATTGAATTTCAAATATTTAATATACATTCTCTAAGAATCAATTTTTTAATTTCAAAATATTTATTAAAAATACAAAATAAACATATTTAATACTAAATACATTTTTAAATATATCATTAAATTTTTTAAAGGGTTACCAACAAATATCAGCTAATGTTAAAGTCATGCCAGAAATAACCCTTTCACGACCATTTTTTGAGCAAAGATTAACTTCATTGGATCATCAAAGAGTAACACCTACCAATAATGAAGAACAAAAGAAACAAGATAAAATTGAGAGAATTGAAGCTACACTTACTTATTGGCCTTCTTGGGTTTACAGGCAATTTGATCCTTATAGACTAGCTTCTAAAATCCGACAACATCTTCAGTTCATTGAAACTAGTAATATTTTTACATTTACTATAAGTTGTATTTAACAATTACAATGTTTATTATTGAATTATTTAGGAGGTAGCTGCATACCTACAGATCCTACAGATTTATCATTCTGGGTTGCTCAAAATTTACCATTAAATGACACTGAAAGAATCATGCTTTTAAAATATGATTGTGCTATTTCTAGATTACAATGGGAATTGAAATATTTGACAAAAGTGAGTCAAATTAATTAATAATAATAATAAAAGTGATATAAAATAATTAGGAAATTAAGTCATTAAGAATATTTTATTAAAAGTAAACTTACTTTAAGGATCGAATTCTTGTATGTAGTAAGTGTGAAAGACGCATTGGAAAACAATTGGACTTATTTCCAATGAGTAAAGAAGGTCCACAAACTACATTTTGCAATTCAGGTGGATTTATTTATGACACTGTTACACTATATCAAGCTGAAAATCTTAAGCTTAATCAAGATCCACCGTCAGCTGAATGCAGTTGGTTCCCTGGGTAATAAAAATCTCATACTTTTAATATATTGCTTAAGGTATAGGAGTACAATGAACAATGTCATTATACTTTACCTGAAGCAAAATGTAAATAACAAAAATAAATTTTGCATCTTCAATAAAATAGTTTTATATGACGTTTCTAGTTACGCATGGACAATTGCAACATGCAAGGGGTGTGCAAAACATATGGGTTGGCTGTTTACAGCAGACACAGATAAGACCTTAAGACCTGCATCGTTTTGGGGTCTAGTACGAAAAGGTTTAAAATCTAAGAAAATATCAAAATATGCCAAACAATTGAGTTATTCAAATGACGATGATAATAATCAGAGGTTAGCTGAACTTGATTTTGAAAATTATTTCGAATAACTGTCTTTCATGTTCAGAAATTTGTATTATAATGCTGACTACTGGTTAATATACGTAACACATTCATATTTACGATTAAAATTTATTAAACTAAGGTTATATCTCATTGAATTTTCTTTTTGCAATAAGCGTATCTGTGTCTAAAAAAATGTATTTGAAGAACTTAAAGTTTGACTGAGTAAGACTGATCTATTGAAAAAATAATTGTACTAAAACTTGAAATATATTATAAAAAGAGATACATCTATTATGTTAAATAATAGATTATTGCATTTAGATAATTTATAAAACTATTATCATGATTAAATATAAATATTAAAATTAATTTTTTGGAAAAATATTTGCAATAAAAAATATTTATAATATTGCAAGCATTGGTGATTGCATTAAAATTCTTTCATACTAAAAATATAGAATAGATTGGAAATGTATAAATGTAACCATTTTATACTTTTGAATATAAGAACATGAAAAAATAGTATTTGAATACAATGTATATAAGAAATTAGAATATCTTAATATTTGTATAAATCAAATATTGTTAAGAAAAAATATTACAATAAATTATAGTATAGTATGGAAAGCTAGAACATTCTACAATTGTTTCAGAATTTCCCAGTTGAATTTTTTATTTAGCACTGTAAGAATACTAACATAATTTAGAAATTCAATATTGGAGTATCTTTGATACTGATTGTTTGAATCAGTACTTACCAAATAATTTTTTATCACTTCTGCATTTTAGATTTTAAATTTTTTACATTTGATAAACAGTAAAATAAAAACATATTAAAATAAAATTATAAAATAATCAATTATAAAAAAATTAATTTAATGAAGAAAGGAGGTAGAAAATATACAAAAATCACTAAAATCTTTCTTTTCAATATTTCATTTCGCATATTATATATTTTTCGATTACCTTAAATCAATTGTGTCTATAATATAGTCATATGTTCAATATGTACCTCGTTTTCACGGTTTCACGGTTTCGCTCTTTCTCTCTCTCGCACTCTCTCGCTCTCGCGCGTGAATGTATCATACTTTCTTAATCGTGTTCGCAGCGACCGACTTTTGTGCTCGATGCACAAGAGTGACCCAGTCGCTGCAAGATAAATCAATGTAATCATTGTCGCAGCGCATCGAACTGTTGCGTCTTCAAACATCGACGCAACTTGCTCAATTACATCTTTACATGGGGAGGTTGCGAATAAAGTTATCGCTAATTCCAGCGTTTTAAGTCCCTGACAGCCGTCCACAGTATTTTTCTTCTATTCTCGTCAACAAGTGCAATATAGTTCACATAATTTTCACATTACGGTCAACAGCATTCATGCTGGTCATTGTGTTTGAATTTTTTATCGTGTTCTTTTATTATTATTTATAAAACGCAGTCGCGAAATATTCGAAACTCTCACCGACTGGAAATCTCACATTGTGTATACACCCAAGCTTAAGTTCTGTATAGCAAATATAAATCTCATACGATTGACGTGGAACATATCCTGGTTCTCCTTGATCAGCTTCCAACAATCGATTTAAATAATTTGTCCGTGCAAAATCTACCATCCGAGTTTTTTCTGAGAATAAACAACGTAGAAAAACCAAGTGGAGTTTTGATGAAATAAGTGTCTGGTAAGTCAGCAGCTATTACAGATCCGTGTTGTCATCGTGTAAGACTGTGCTTTTTATATTTTTTTCTTTTTCCACACGTTTTGGCGGCAATCAGGTAATGTCTTGAATTCTACATGCTTCTTGAATATACTTAAATATAACCAGTGCCAAAGATAAGCAGGTGACATACAATGAATTTGTTAAATTTTTCATTTTGCAATGGCGCCAAATTTTAATAAAAGTTAAATCAGATTCAATATATTCATGGTAGTTAAACAAGTCAGAGGCTCAAATGTAACAAACTGGCATTATCTTTTTTTTTGTTTATCTTAACTTTTCACATTTAGTTATAAATAATCCAATTATTACACATAATTTCCAGTATCTGCTATATTTTAATAATTTTACAATTTTTACAGGTACCTATGCCATTATTTAACTAGAAACGAAATAGTGGAATACCGCAGATCACTTAACTCATTTTTTTATTATTAATTCATTATAAATAATCAAAGGAAATTTTTATTTTTATTTACAAAAAATAATATCCGATGCTCAGCATTTTCATCAGAGCCCACAAACTTCAATAACATTTAGCTACAGATCATTCCAGAGGAAATAAATTCATAAATTATGTGGCTCTGTATATCTTTTTCATTGTCTACGAACGTACCTGCAGCAAAGTACTCGAACGATTTGTTTATCATATACATATATTCCGGTCCCCTTTGTTTACCAACTTTTTTAAGGGTTAAGAGGAATTTTTCGATCGTTAAAACGAACTAAAGATACCTCATATAAGTCATTAAATTCTAGTAGCACATTGTTTTAATTTGAATGATAGATGTTAAATAATTTAACATCAATCACTCGGAATTGAATTCATAATGTCTAGAATTTGCTGTGAAATTCAAAATGTCAAAATTGTTTATGATAATTGTGGTTAATGTAATTGTGAAAATGTAACAGAGTGAAAGTAAAAAGCTATTTTATCGATTAACTCTTATATTCTCTTTTTTCAGTAAATATTAAATATTCATTGAATGCGAATAAAATATTACGGAATGGGGGACAGACGTAGACACAAGTCAGGGAAAACGTACGCTATTGACTTATACTTCTTTTTTTGCTGCTTTCCAGACTTTTATCGTCATATTTTTTTCTTATCAAAAAGCTGCACTCTTCGCCGTGCTAGTACTTTTTCCCATCTATACTCGACATACTTATATATCTGAAAAAAAAAAATTACAAATAAATATTGTAATAAAATTTTTTCTTTGTGATAAAACACACATGGTATTTTAAACGAAAAAAATTTTGACTGAGACTGAGAAAAGTTTTACATTAATTAAATTATGTGGGCTTTTTCACGACTTTTAAATTTTAATATCGATATAATTTCTATCTTACTCTCGATTTCTGATCCCGCAGAGATAAACTTTGTGTGCGCTTGAACAGCTGTGCTTGTCTGTTGGACATTGAGAGGAACACTCGGTGTTGGGGCAGCAAATCCAGGCGGTGGTTGCATCGCCCAGTGCTGCGTTGAAGGTGCATTCTGCTCCTTAAAAAGAATTAAATCATGCTTGTAATGCGACCAGTTAGTCTTGCAACATGCTTTTAAATTACGGAATTTTTTTAACTATCTTGTTTGAAATCATGGGTCTAATTACAAACACGATATTCTTGATACTCTTGACTTTACATGACAATGGCTTAAAAATATTTTAATAAAAACAACGGTGCAATGGCATTTTCACGAGGAAATCTTAACAGTATAAAAAAATTATGTAAAAATTAAAAAATTTGCTCATTAATAAAAAACAAAATAAAAAGTAAGCAATAAGTTCTAGGATTCATGCAGGAGTCATATAGCATAGTCTGCTAGTGGAGAAGAAATTTGCAGGTTATACATTTTGACCCATTGAATTCATTTTCAATTAACTCTTAAAATTGCAAAAATCAACATGGCAGTAAGTAACAAGGTTTTTTCAACAAATTAAATAAAAAAAAAATAGTTACAAAAATTATTAAATAGAACTGATAATTTACTATATTAACTCATTTGTGTAGAAGGACCATTTAATAACATTTAATCAAAATAATTTTAAAAAGTGCTTCTTTAATACAGGAATATTAACACTTTCATATTTGTGCATCAGATTGTCTCTCTACTCATTGAAAAAAATTAGCAACAATTCAAGAGTCAAAATGCTGGGAAGCTTCAGCTAGGTACTTTTCAATTTGCATTAGCCCTTGATTCCCATTGGAAATACAATGGATATACTTTCCAGTACCTGCTGGGCATTGTGAGACACATTATGTGTAGGGTGCGCATGAGGAAATTGCCATGTGCTGGTAGTACTCGGGAATGGAAGTAGCCGGGAACTCACTATGGCTGGATCAATCGGATTCAAGTCTGAAATTGATCCAAAGTTATTCCAGCCGCCCTTTTGATAAAGCGCTTGATGGTGGAACTGTTGCTGTTGCTGCGATTGCTGTTGCTGGGAACTGACCTCGCACCAATCTTTCAAGGTGTAAATCGCATCGTTGGCACACTTGCCAACTCCTAAAGATAAAAAATTCCAGTGTTATACTATCTTGTAAGCGAATGAATACTAAGTTCAAATCCATACAAGTACCGATTTTTTTAACATAAACTCAAGTACATAATTATTTAAAAAATACATTTAAGGATATATTAAAGCTTACTAACAAAATTAATAAAAATAAATTTAATTTCACAAAATTTTAAAGAAATGAACTGTGCTGTAATGGTTTAACCAAAGAAAAGAGAGGAAAATCAATTACCTTGGGAACTGAGGAGGGGATTTTGGTTTTGAAGAAACGAAGTCTGTGAAGTCTGCTGTCCTCCCGTGAATAAGACCCCGGACGAATGACTCACGAACGGCAGTATTTTACTACCTGTAGGCATAAGTAAGTCTGTAACAGAAACGCCGGTCACATATGTAACGACGCGTTTTATTCGAATATTTTAAAGGAAGAATCAAGTATTAAAATATTTCAAAGGAAGTCTCAAGGACACTCAATCAACAAAGCGCACTCCCAAGTAAATGCATTATTCAACAGTCGTTTTGTCAATAAAAATATTGTTATTATTTGCATGAACTCTAGTTTACAATGTTTCTTTATTTTGATGAAGAAACATGAATGAAACGAACGACATAAATCTGTATAAAAAATGTAATAATCACACTGTTCAGTAAAAAAATCTAAACCTTTTTTAGATAATAGAAAGAAACAAGATGTAGCACAATTGATAAAAAAAGTGAGCACTAACCTGTGAGTGTACTCGCGGTGGGTGCTGGTCGAGGAATACCAAGACCGAAGGAATTCATATGATTAGGTGTGGAGCTTGGAAAGCCTGGAGGTGGCAGTCTGCTCCTCTGGCCGAGGCCGGCAACCGTCACCGAACCTTGCACCGGGCTCTGCGCGCCCCCGTTTTGTTGAAGCAGCGTTTGCGGTAGCCGAGAGAGTATCGAGTGCGGTTGCTGGAGTACCTGCAAATTCTGGAGATGCTGCGCTTGCTGCTGTAGATGCGCCAAATGTGTGACCTGAGGATTAAAAAGCAAACTTAATATAATAAAAATGTATTCTTTATTATTTTTCATCTAAGAAACAGAGTACTGCAGAGTAAGTATTCAAGTATCTTGAAGAGTCGAGATGAGCAATCGATAGAGATTAAAATACCTGTGTGTAGTGGTGTGGACCGAGACCGACGGAGCCCTGCTGGTGCTGCACCCTCGTCTGCTCTTCTCTCTCCCTCTGCTGCTGTTGCTGATGCTGGAATAACCTCTGCTGCTGTATCTGTATCTCGTTCTCCATGAGCTCTGCCAGAGCCTTTTGTGTCTCGTGGAAGGGATCGAAGCCCAGGTCGTCATCCGCTTTTATCGTCTCCGCGCCAATTTGCTGCTGCTGTTCCTGCTGTTTCTGTAATTCGCTTAGTGTTGCATGTCCGTTCTGCTTTATGTATTCGGTATTCTCTTGATTCTGACTTGTCTAAGGATTATTGAAATATCAATAATTATTTGACCTCGATTGTGTATTTCCTTTTTTTTACTACGTTAATTCTCAAAAGTCGCGATAAAATGAGAAACAAATAAAAAGCTTCCTTTTTGGATTAATTTTCTTTTAGTGACGCGAGATATAACATCGATATCTTCATTAGAAGAGACGAAAATACAGTCCAAAGCTACCGCGCTCCTTTTCGCATATCAAGAATCGATAAAGAATAAAAAAAAAAGTAAAGAGAAAATAAGCCCCTCTTTACTTTTGCGCATACATACATACAGAAGCGATAAACAAAATAAACAGACGCATGCGCGGTGGTCAGTACAGATTTAGGCTCTCACCTGCAGGGATAACCTCTGCTGCAGCGAGTTCTGTTGGAAGTCTGCCATGAATTTGGAGGCGGGTGTGTTGGCAAGCAGGCTCGAGGCTATGCTGCTGGCGGGATTGTCTGATATGACGGAATTGAACTGGGCTGCGCTCGTGTAGGCATCCTCGGTGTCGATGAAGTCCTCGTTGCTGAAGGATATCCGAGGCGAGGGTGACGGACTGGATTTAGGCGAGAGGTGGAGAGAGGAGCGCGACAGCTCGGTCTGGAAGCCGAAGGCAGCCTGCCAGTCCTCGCTCGAGTATACTGTGGGTAGGGAATCGGGGATCGGCGCAATCCCTGAACTCGTCCAGTCCACGCCCGTGTTTGCTGTGAATGGAAAATTATTGAAATTTCATAAATACACTGACTGGTTCCGCTTTTTTTTTCTTTTCTTTTTTTTTTAGGAAATATTATTTACGGTCTATTTAACGTATGCATATTTAAAAAAACGTAAAGAAAATCTATGAGATTGATAACTTGTATAAATTATTAATAAAGAGATTAAGTAATTAAATTTAAAATTATTTAATTGTTACTGAATATCCCTCCAGTTCTCGAGCGATATATAGACCGGATGTATACGATGATTGACAATTACGGTGTCGGATGAAAAATAAAATAAATTTCTAGATTAAATAAGGTACCAGCTCGTACCAAACGATACATTCAAAAAAATTATAATAAACGTTATATGCTTTTGGATTTATGTCAACTAAAAATTATTTATTATTAAAAAATTAAGTTTGAAATAAAATATTATAGTAATAGTTCTAATAATGATGATTTTCTCTTGTTAAAATATTATATACTAATATATAAGTAATCGATTTTGACAAGAAATTAATGTTTGTTACTTTTGCTTAATTTTAACACCATCTTGAATACTCAGTTACTGGATTATAAATTTTATATTAATTTCGAATGGAAGAAATATCGCGAAGATGCAAAATTTCCCTATTTTGTGATTATAAGCAATTATAGTAATTTATTCGTAGTTTCACGTCGGTAATTATCAGAAAACATTATATTACTATCAAAGTCCATGACCCGCAAATGTAGTAAGAATCGATATTTCATGTTTTTAAATACCTTTTAAAGCTTCTAACATAAATTCCATATAACGTTATTACACTAAAGAGTTTAAATATTAAAAAATACCATTTTACTTCGGTATAAATAACTTTTCAGATTACTATAGGAAACTGCGTAAAGAATGGAAGTAGCACAAAGTCTATCGCAGTTAAATCTACGCACACGAGATAACTATGCACAAAACATTTTGCGTCGGGTGGGTAAACTGTCAACGTTTCACTTATCGTTACATTTGCACAAGTATATTTTATTTATAATATTGACTAATACTTTCATAAGTTATTAATACAATTTAATAACCCATTAAGTTTAATCAATACTTATAGAATTTGATTTACCGGATTCATAGAAATAGTTCGTCAAAACACACTACAATTATGCAAAAAATACGCGGATATAAATTTAAATCTGCACCCAATCATTCTTTATCGTTCGAAGACTGATTTTGAAAATAGAAAAAGATAAAAATTAAAGTGAGAGAGAAATATAATAGTTCCAGTTACTCTTATCATATTACTTTTTTCTCGTAAGTCATAAAACAAGTTTTTTGTTTCATTGCATGTTGCAATTGTGTTAATCATGAGCATAATCAAAGCAAAAAAAAAAAGAAAAATAAAAGATAACATATTTTTAAATAGGTTAAGATAATTGTATCTGATTACACGGTTATTCCTGCAATTTATTTTCAGGTTGCTTTGTAAGCTAAATATGAATAATAAATACGTGAACATTTTCCATTTCTTTTCAATCACCATATTTTCTTTAGTCACCTCATAGAATTTATTATGCAATATTTCTAATATAGCGTTTGTTATAATAAATATTGATTCCCACCTGCTTAATATCGATGTAAACGTTCGAGACATCGGTTTGAATAAATTAATCAGGACAATTTTAATAGATTATAGAAATCATAAATATTGAAGGAAAATTTTTGAAACTTTCTTCTATATTTTATTAAAAAATGCAAACAATCCTTGAAAACATAGACTTCGTATTTTTAGTCCTAAATTAAACTTATCACTCTTGCAAAAAGATAAACTTACCTGCTTGCGATGTTGGAGGCACGGACGTTGTCGTAGTAGGGATTTTTTGAAAGGTGTTCGAACTAAAGAAACTGTTATTGTCCGATTGAAAGATAGATCTGTGATTGATTTGCTGGGTCTGGGTACTGTTGATGCTATTCGTGGAATGTAATCCTGGAGGTGGCTGATGACTTATGCCTTGGGATGAATTTGTACTAGCTGGTGAAGAACCTATATAACGATAGAAAATACTTTCTACACTACAAGACGCGTTTGTATTGCCACTGATCACTTCTTCCAAATGCCAGAATAAACAGTTGTTTGTACGAATGATCGATCCGTATTTTCGATTTGAATTGACATTCTAAAGAAGTGTACGTGTGCAAAAATTACTTTAGAATCAATCGCCGTAAATATCCCAAATGTCCGGAAATCTTAATATAGTTGCTGCACAGAGTAGCAGCGCTTTTGTTTTTAAGTATATTAGTATTTTTAGAATGTAAACGGTTATTAGTTTTCGTGCTCTTGTTAATTTTGATTTCTTACCTTATCATAGATAGTGAATTCTTAAAACGAAAAGAAAAAAAAAGATCAACACTAACCATTGAGAATCTCTCTTTATTTTAGCATGTATAAATTGGTAATGTATTCCATGTGTATAAGTTCGAAGCCTTTTGAAAGTTCGTTTTAACACATAAAATATCACAACAAATTCAACATCAACAGTTCATATAATAACAAATGTTGGTAACACTATGAACAGAATCTTTCTTGTTGAGCTGTTTCAAATCTATCTTGTTTGAGGACACGCAGCAATAACAAAAAAAAAAAAGAAGACTAGCCATTTTCGCGCATAGACCTTTGGGTACGTACAACGAATCAACGTATTTCTTAAAAAGGTGTTCTGTACGAACGATATCACTGATTCCTTCACTCAAGGAAGTCAAAATTTAAATTAACTACTCCAGCGACAATAGATGAGAAGTGCCAATAAGATTACAATGATTCTGAGGAACTCACCTAAAATAGCGGTGCTATTAGTCTCTTCACTCGACTCAGCTAAACGCTCCACTTGGTGATTCGTACTAGAGTCCTCAGAGCTAGATATTGTACTTGCTGGAGTACCACCCTCTCTCTGAGGCTCAACAACTTCATTTTCTAAATGACTTTGTTCTCCGTTTTGTACAATTCCATTGATTTTAAGATCCTGTACTTGCTGCACTAATTTCGATGCCTTGCTATTCTGTACAGTCTGTTGTTGCTGTGGCGTTTGTTCCGCCTTTAATCTACCACCACTCGATTTTTGCACCAACACTTCATCACTATTCGCTGACGTCGTTGTCGTCGTTGTCGCCGTCGTCGAATCCGAATTAGCGATTTCTTTCTGACCGTTGATCTGTGGTTGCGTGGCACTAATATTCGAATTCGACTCTGATCGTGATGTCGTCCTCGTGTTGCTGTGCTTTTCCTTGTTTTGCGAATTTTTGTGTTTGTTTCGTGCTGCCTGAGCTTTGCTTTCGCTATTACTTTTCCCTCGCCTCGAACTCACACCGCTCTCGCCCTTGTTATTGTTGTTTTGCTTTTGTGTCGAGGGTGCGGAATTGTTTTGAACGACGGCGCCGTTCGTACCGTTTTCGTGATTCGTGACACTATTGGCTTGCGTGGATGTTTGCGTAGGTGAAGGTTCTTTACAATTTGATTGTGTTTCTGCAATATAACATATTTCATCAAACTCGGAATGGAATATTGAAATAAAACATTAAATTTTAAGTTATTGATTATTAACCTTTTGTTTGACCTGGTTGTAACGATGGCCAAGCTTCTTTGGCTTGTGAATTTGGCCCATTCTCCCGCGTGCCACCACCGGTAACAGGTGGCGATGGTGTTGGCTTTCTAAATTAATCATTTAATATTAAAAATCAAAGTATACACTAAATTGTAATTCTATGTCCGTATTCACAAAGCATCAGTTTTACGTACCGCTGCGATGTATTATTGATGTGTAAAGATTGCACGAGTTTTCTTTCATACTCCTGATGTTTTCCCTGATGCATCTCCTCCTTAGTAAACGATGCTTCCTGGTCCCCAAGGTCGTGTAAATACATACAATCAGGTTTTGGACAACTTTGATTTCGCATGAAATGCGAACAGTACTTTGTGGTACCTAAGGATGTTTTTATTGTCCGACCATCCACAACTATATTATTTACAGCTTCTATCGCGCGTAATGCATCTTCTTGACGCTGTAACAGGAAATATTAGTATTAAATAACCTATAGGTGAAAGATAAATCATAATAAATATTACTAAGAAATTTTATTGAATTCTAAATTAAATTCAATTTTATAAAAGTAAATATTTCATTGACATTTTTTTTATAATATGAAGTAACTATATTTTTCAAGCGATCTTTTAATTCTAGCTTAAAAATTCATAATAAGGTTTTTAAGCGTTATTTAAAGAAAATACCTGATAGGTGACATAAGCTGATGCACTAGGACCTTGCGAGCCTGCATAAGAAGTACTTTGATTTATCACAACTTTGTGTATTTTGCCGAATTTCCCAAAATACTCGTGCTTCTTTAGAACCTAGTAAACAATGTATTGACTGTTTATAATCTGTAAAATGGGTAATAATGTTACAAAATAAAAAAATATATGTTACTTACATCAGCATCTGCTAAACGCATAGGTAGCCCAACCACAAACACCAGATTTTTCTGAACCACTCTTACATTTGCTAGGTGTTTACGGTTTTCAGTAACACGTTGTTTTCGTTGCTGATCCTTTAATCGTTTCTCTGCCTTCAGCCTGAATTATTAAATTAAATATTTTACATAATATTAAACGGCAGATGTGCTCTAAGTTTGATTCACCAATTTCAAAGTTAAGTACCTAGAGATTTCTTCTTTTGAAAGAGGTTTGAAGTCAGCAGGGTTTTCGGAATAGGCTTTACGGCAAGCTGGGCACAAACCATTTTCATCAGTTCGAATCCTATGCCAGCAAAAACGACAAATTTGATAGCCACAGGTACATGGAAAAAAATTCAAGTCATCCACCTCCAGTGGTTCCATACATAGAGGACATTCAACCACTTCATCTCCACTCTGATTCAATACTGACATTCTATTCGTTGTTTGCTAACTCTTTTCAATTAAGAAAGACAAACACACGTAACTTTTACAGATCTAAATTCCTGTAAACAGATAAACAAATTTAGCATATTATATCCATTTTAGAATTAAATCTTATCCTAGATATAAACCATCAAGAGGATTAACTTTATCAATAATTAATGTTCTGATTTCCTATGAGCACATACTTTACTTATTTTTAAAATCTTACAATAGTTATGTAGCTGGGATGTGACAATTTTTAAGAACAACTTATTAGTTATACTCACTTTGGATTATGTACAGATTCCCTTCTAATAGTAAAGAAATTGTATCCAAACACTCCTGTAACTGTCCTTCTGGCAATCTAAATCAAAGAGAAAAAAAAAAATATATTCTTGTAATTTATCAAATGGATACACTGAGATAAAATATGAATCAATTTGTTAGATGAATAATAAAAAAACTATTTCCTGAAGTCAGACCAAAACACGGTTAAATCATCCTGTACAAAATCCTGTCTAAAAAAAACCATGTAAAAACAGTTTTGATTAAGTACAAAAACTAATCCTTTAGCACATAAAATATAATTATAAGTGTATGTGGTTAGTATGGCCTCCATAGAATAACTTGGGGAATTCCCAATGCATCATATGACTTAACCTATCAGTAAATAAGCATAAATCTAAAAACAATTTTTTTCATTCTATTATGTGTAGAGAAAATGTTCTAATTAACTATTTTTGAAAGTATAAAAGAATCTCAAATTTTAATCAGCTGATGATCCACATTGACAACCTCAACAAATTATTTCAGTACAAATAAACTTTTGACTCTCAATGCATCTCACAATTATATCTGCATCAGACAGTAGCCAATGTTTGTAAACACCTGATAAAACGACAACTCCTTAAATATTTGGCCGTGCAACAACGAAAAAGACAAATTTAAACGCTCTCCAAACGAAAGAAAGAACAGAAGAGAAGAAAATAATTTAAAAAACACTCCAAAACGGAACTTATAAAAAAATAAAGAGCGGTGCTAGAATCTCAGTATGTCAACGTAAATAAAACGAACTTCGGAATCTTCGTGTTGCACTAAAAAAGTGTCACTCGCTCGCGATAATTCGCGACAGGGACCAATAGAAAAGCAGACAAGACAACTGTCACACACATCATTTACCACCGACAGGAGAGACAGAAAGATCACAGAGATGAGGAACAAAGGACGACGACGCCAGTCTCTCTCTCTCTCTCTCTTGCGTTCACTATCCCATATAATCAACGGCCATCGCAGAATGCGTCTCCTCTCTTTCACTCAGCCTGGCAGCGCGTATATATAACCAAGTGTAAAAAAAGCAATTTATGAGGCCGCGAGAAGAAATCGGAGCAGGCCTGGGATTCACAAAACTGCTAATGACGTCGTCCTTGCCACAGTGGTTGACAAAGGACGTAAAGGAGCTGGTGTCCAGCGAAAGTCAGCCGAAACAGCTGTTGGTCGGTGGTGTTAAAAGCGCGTTTGCAGAAACGTCAGTGGGCGCGAATAGACCGAGTCACACACAGCAGACAAACACACGGGATGCATCAATACGCACGGATGGACGGGGGCACCGAGCTATGGAATTCCCGCAATAATCATCGATATTACAGTGGAGACGGACAGCTATATTGTACTTCTCGTTACACCTTTCACATACAGTGTCTCTCCCTCTCTCTTCTGTCCTCGCGTAAACTACCGAGTGCTCGAATATATTCGATTGTTGTGCGTTGTCACTACGGCTGCTGCTACTGCTGCTGCTGCTGAACGACAGTAGAGTGTAGAAAAAGATAGAGTCGTGCAGTGTATGAGAATACAGGGGCACACACAACAGGGCACGTAAAGTACAAACTAAGCACGTATAGCGTATAACAGCGCGCGTCGATTCCTCGACGAGACGCTCGCCAAGCGCGCTAAGTGGAAAAGAAAAATTCTGAAAATCCTGATTTTTTCCCCATTTTCCCTGTCCTTTACTACTGCTGCTGTTTTTCCCTCTCACTGTCTTTTTTTCTCTTTCTCTATCTCTCTCTGTGTCGCTAGCTCTGTCTCTCTTTTCATCACTTCGTCCTTGTCTAGCACGAGAACCGCGTACGCGCCTCTTGCTCACTCTCTGACTCAAACCCGTACAACAGAGAAAGAGGGAGAGAGAGAGAGAGAGAGAGGAGAGAGAGTATTACACACACAGGCACATGCACACACGTATACATATATATATCTGTACACATATTGCACACGTACATGATACACACCCGCATGAAAGAACGTCTACCTTTGTGTCCCTCTACCACTATCTTTCTCTTTCTTTCACGTGAATTCGCTCTCTTGCGAACCTAAGAGGAGAGAAAGAGACTCAGACCCACCAAGTAGGCAGAATGAGAAGAGTTGATAGAAAAGCCGCGTTTCGGAGCAGGCATAGAACACTTATTATATACACACTTATAAGCGAATACGTCTGCAATCACAAGCACACGGCTAAAAATGCTCTTTTCACGCTGTACTTCTCGATTGCAATAGAGTTGTTCGGGGAAAGAGGAACGTGAAGACTCGGAGAGCGTCGTGCACAGGCTCTTTTTTGCACCGTTTTTTCGTCGTTGTCGACTCCTCTCACTCACTCACTCACTCACTTATTCGTTCTCTCTTTCGCTCCTCCCTCTTACTCTTCTTCTCACGCGTGCATATTATATACTGAGCGCGAGACGCAGTCCGAGAAATTCTCTGCGGAATGTGGTGTATAATCTCGGGCAGCACAGCAAAGCACTGGTGGCTCGTCGTCGCTCGCGGCGACGTTAAGAGGTGAGTCGCGGCGGGGTGGAGAGAAGAGAGAGACAGACTAACCGAGAGAGAGTGAGAGAGAAAGAGAGTGGAGGCGGAAAAAGCATAAAACGTACGCGACGATGCCTCTACACTACACAATATCTCCCTGAGGCTTCTTCTTTTCAAGTGGCAAGAGAGCCATGGAGAGTACGAGGCAGAATGAGAATTAGCGAGATAGAGACGGATATATAATGTATATAAGCTCTCCCTCCTCGGGTCACACACTATGTAATAATGCACGTATATTAAACCAGAGAGAGAAGGATAGAGATGACGTGAACGAGAGACAGCAGAGGCACAGGTCACCAGCGAAGCAGTAGCACCGTTTTAACCTTAATTTTTAGAGTTGGTCGAGGGACAGGGAAGGATCGTTGATTCTATCCTTGAAATACTATGGTGAGTTGAACGGGCGACAGTCGCGGTTTTACGAGATTCCGAAGCCCTTAAAACAGCTCGATAAACGTTTGTTTACTTACGCAGCCACTATATATTTTTGCACTACAATTCGTTTCTCTTTACACTGGTGAATTTTTATATGGTCGACCCGAACGAGTTACACGTACACACACAACTACTGTTCACTCTTTCTCTCTCTCTCTCTCCCCTCTCTCTCTCCCCACTCGCGAAGCACTTACACAAGGAAGATCTCAGGGCGCGCACGCGTATGTACATATATGCGATGCGTGAGTACTGCAGCAGCTACCAGCGGGGCGCGGGCCGTAGCCGTTGGAACTTGGAGCAGTTGGAGCGAGCTTGGAGTGGAGCTGTGGAGCAGTAATGTGTGTGTGTGTGTGTGTGCGGGAAGCGAGATGCCGAGATGCGCATTGCGCGGCGCGACCGTCGCGTTATTCGCGTTCAGCGCTCGCGGATGAAACGTTGATGACGAACGAAGAGTGCGCCTAAACGTTGGACTCGTTGGATTTACAATTATTCCAGACCAAATGATAACCAGACTCTAGTTACTATTTTCTAAAATCTAGTCATTTTGTTTTAATATTTCCGTAATTTACCTTCGAGTTGATTCACTGCACTGTTTCAAATTATTCCTCGATAGTTGACAAATTCTATTCAAGACACCGTTTGATTAGTTTATTATAAAAGTAAAAACTACCTATTTTAAAAATTTTGGAGCAACGCAATTTTAGTGATAAAACAACTATATTCAATTGTTAATTTCGTATTAATTGAGAAACGTGAAGATGAGGTTATATATTAGATGATCATGATCAGTGACTACGGTGGTTATGCGCTATATTTAAAATATGATATGATAGGGCGTGTTTTAATTAACGTTTTTTAATTAATAAATATTGTTTTTTGTTAATGTTTATTGTATCAATAACTTTGGAAATTTCAATAGGTAGATATGTAAATGAGTATACATTATCTTCTGCTTCCTTTTAATGTACTAAAAGTGGAAATACTGAGAAAGTCGACCTTTCTTACAATTTCGCAATTGTACTTAGAGGATACTATTTATTTTACGTTGAAATAATCACTGTATTTGGATAAAGAATTAATTGTTTTTTGAGTTAGACTAAAATTTTGCTAATATGTAATGTTAACTTTGTTCTCAAAGCAAATATTATTTTCAGGAAATTTAAAATAATTAACATTTTAAAATAAATTTCAAAGCTTATCTTATACTATACTTTTAACGTTGCAAGTGCTTTTATAAACGCCCGTAATCGATAACTATTCTATAATATTTCAAAATTACAACTGTGTGGCGTCATCAAACAGCCGACCAATCGGGACTATGGAAACATTGCGCGACCAATTTAAAATAACATAATAATTAAATTTATAATCTTTTACAATTAAAAAAATTCCAGAACATTTTTACTTTAATATAATACTCTAGAATTGAACCAAAAATAATAACTTAATGGAAATAAGAGCGAAAAAATACATTGAAATCCAATTTAATTTGATCTATGTATATGATATAAATAAACTAATTAATAATTCGGGGTACGTAAGAAAAAAAAATAGATAATGAAAGGATATCCATAAAGCTATTTTTATAGGTATATCTTTTGGCTCTAAAATCTAAAATAACAACAAACTTAGTACCTACCTAAAATGATATATAATTTAGTTAAATAGTATAAAAATAAATAAATGCTTACATTTTTACATATTAAGTATTTTAATGTAAAAATTAAGCATTTGAATGCTCATACTATAATCAATTATATTTACAATGTAGAAATCTATAATTGATTATTGTATCTAGCTCCTGGATCCTGAATCACTGTAGATACATTAGCACTCTAGAAAACTAGAAGAGAAAAAGAATCGTGAGTATTAATCGTGGAATGTGGAGTGTGGACTACTGCAGCTATAACAGCATCTTGTGACGTGTAGTCTTGTACTGTCTGCAGAGGACCGAGGAACAAGGACCGACATATTTAGAATATATATATACATGTAATATATTTTCAATCTTCACGGTTGTTGATAACATGTGTTGATGTGTAGTTTTTGTGCAGATGATATTGGTTTTATTTATGAGGTGGTTCTTAAAGTAAATGTACCAGGTAAATTATATTAGATTAAAAAATTTACTGTTTAATGATTTGAAAAATTAAATGTTTTAATGTATTTATTCAGCTATATATTTACCGAAATATTTCATTTTTAGGTTATATATCAATAATTTTTAAGAAAGTAGTATAACTAAAACAAGATATGAAATGTCTGTCTTTGATACAGAAGACTTAAAAACTGAGATTAATACTATTTTAAACAAATCTGGAGAATCAATGGATGGATCAAATACATCACATAAAAGTATTTTAAAATCACCCAGCAATTCTTTTAAAGAAAATGAAACTAAAAAAGAATTATATGATGAATTTTTGAATCAAACATCACAGTCTGATTTAATTCCTAGGCCACATACTGTAAGTATTAAAATGTTTAACAAATAATTGTAATATGAAATAAAATAATATTTTTCTTGTTATTTTAATTGAAATCTTTTTTGTAGAAAGTGGTAATATATTATGAAATAAATTTTTATATTTACAGCTAGAGGATTTTGTACAAAAAGAAGTACTGACAGAAAATCACAATTTAAAGTCCACCTATACATTGAACGAACTTAGTGATGATGAAGAACTTTGGGTTATGGATATTCCAGGCACTGTAAGATAATTGAATATAAACCAGCTTCTGAAATTCAAATGAAAATTTTGTTTAAATTAAATTTCAGATTGATCCTCTGCAATTGAAAGGTCAGGTTTTACAATTAGGTAATAAATCAAAGTTTAAAGTTGGAGAGGACCGTTACTGTGCTATAAATAGAGACAGTAAATCTAGTTTTACATGTGTTTTCAACACTGATGATGAATCAATGGCATACAAAGCAGGTATAATAGCAATTATAAGTAATAAACTATTGAACTAGTTTGACTAGTTTGAATTTTACTTTCTCTTTTGGTGTTATATTTTAAATTGTATTTTCAAAATTTTTAACAGTTAATATAAAACCAGCTGGAACAATAAGCATACGAAGGAAACTTCCAGGTATATCGAAGAAAAATTTGCAATTTGAAAAATCAGCTGGAGTACCATATCCAAAAAATATAAGAATAAGGCATCCATTTTTTGGAGTTCAATTTGAGGAATCAACTTTAAAAAAT
Organism: Megastigmus dorsalis; assembly: GCA_900490025.1. Lineage (NCBI taxonomy): Eukaryota > Metazoa > Arthropoda > Insecta > Hymenoptera > Megastigmidae > Megastigmus > Megastigmus dorsalis. Next base: position 21,541 of record UELU01137287.1, read on the forward strand.
GAGAAAAAGTGACATTTATAAAAAACAATAGAAAAGAATCATATGTTTAATTATGTATAAAACTATTTTATTATAAAGTAATTAATACTATTACTTAACAATTATGAAATTAATTATTATATTTCGGAAAACGATGTAAATCTTACTGTTTTAAGTAAGGAAAGGAGTTCATATATTAATATTTAAAATAATTTTCATAAGGATGTTCATAAAATATGTAAGTTTGTGAGTAAATATACATTTTAATAATAATTTAATTTGTTTAACTACCTAACTAGACATATTTTGCATGTATTAAATCTAAATAATTTAATTAAAAAATATTCACTACAATTAATATTAACTGAGCTACAAGTACAACTTGGAAATATTTTAATATTACAAATATAGCTTTGCTATTTCATTAAAAAAATTATTGAATTTCGTTTAATTTTTAAAACTTTGATATTTATATGTATGCAAACATAAACAAAAAATTAAATAATCCTATTTGAGGGTCCCCGCCCCGCTTTCAAAGTGTACTTACTGTCGACACTGCCAGTTTTGGTGTCAGCACATCACACATGCGAGCGTCTTGACGTCTACTTTTTTTTTTTTAAAGAGTGGCGGT
>UELU01137289.1:0-46669 GCA_900490025.1 Megastigmus dorsalis
ATATGTATATATATATATATGTATATATATTTTTCAGGAACTTCATAATAAGCTGTAAGTTTTTATCGAATGGTAAGTACATTTATATATTATATACATATCCATGAGTAGATTTTACATAATCGCAACCTATAGTGTAAAATTTTTTTCAATTTACACACTATATATATATTTCAGTTTATTGGTAACATTCTTTGAATAATTTTACATTTTCCTACTATAGTCTTATCGAACGATTACAAAATTAACAAACCTATAAAGATCTTCATTTACTATTAATATTATTAAACTGTAGTAACATTTGAACATTTTATTATTAATTGCACAATAGTATTTTTATTGCATAGTGAATAACAAAAGTATTGAATTAGAGTTTAATTATATTTTTTCTATTTTGATTTCATTAAACGAAATATTTTATATCTATATGTATGTATAGCCTTACATATTTTTGTACCTTTAACTAACTATGCATTTGCAAATATTTATATGTAAGCATTCAGAAAATAAATTTCTGTAATTTTGCATAATTATTGATTTGAATGCTCCGATTTAAATCATTTATTCAAAACGAGTAAATATATTATTAATTTAAAGCCTCGTTTAGTCAAATTATTTAGAAATTCTTAAATCACACAATTATTTACTTGGGTTGAATAAATTCTTTCATCAGAAATATTTCTATAAATATTTACTAACCGAATAATTTATTCTTCGAGTAGAAAATATATATACTTTCATTAAAGAGCGACCTCAAAAACCTCCCTTCTTATGCTTCGTGTTAAAAAAAATTTTAACAGTGAACATGCATTTTATTCAAGTGGTACAAGGGATTGAATTATTGCACATTTAATATTCAGATATCTAGTTTTCTTATCATGGTATTTTTCTGGTCTTTAAAACTTGTATGTCATAAAATTCCATACATATACAATCATTCTATGTATATATTTTTATAAAAATAACTGGTCAAAAAACCAACGGAAATATGATCGGTTTTGAGGTAACTCTTTGTACATATGTATGTCTCATTCTAATCTACACGAGGGCGCTTTTTAGAAGGTTCACCGACAGGTTTCTCCTGAATATAGGTATTCAAATTTCTAGACTCGATTAAGGAAATCAAATCTTCATTAGATAGGTACCTAAATATTCTTTCTGAACAAGCATCTGGCATAGTCAATCTTGACGTGAGTTCTAGTGAATCCTTAGCAGGTTTCAATAAATTTCCTCTCTCTATTCCTTTTTTAAATTGCAACTTAAGGAGATACCCATAGACAGGGTATTTTATATCTAAATCGTCTGAGTTGACGATTGTTTGAAGAATTGTATTCTTCGCGTGAATCGACATTTCATTGGCATCCTTGAAAAGGATATTGTACAAAATTGTATAATTATCTATTTTCAAACTCTTCAACTGCTTGATCTCGCCAACACATAATTTTGAAAATCCAACCTCGTCGCTCATTGTACTCAGATCACTTTTACACCATGATTCTATGTCAACACAAACATATTTATATAATAATTATAGATTGCATAAAGGTTTAGTAATAGAATATTTTGAATTTCAAATATTGTTATTTTTTCAGCTTTTTCAATTTTTTTTTAAAATTACCTAATATTTTGTAAAATAATTTTTTTTGATAATTTAAGAATTGAAATAAGAATGTATTTAATTTAATTAAAATCGATAAGTCAAGAAAGCAGCATCATTATTCTTAATGATTAATGTTTAGTGCAATCTAAATAAATTTTCATCAATTACAAATAATGTATAAGTAATAATGTATAATAATAGTTAGTAAATCCTGCTTATTTTATTCATTAACATTAAAAGCATGCATAACATATTCATACAATTAAAAAAATTCTTTCATACCTAATTTCCTAAGAAACTTCTTTGTTTTCTCACTGATGGGGAAATTGATTGTCTTCAGTCTATGCAAATGCTTGCGGAAGTTACAGTATATGTATAGCACATTGAGAATGTTGTTGATGTTGAGATTTTGGCAAGGTATATTGTAAAAGCATGAGAGTGGAGTTGCACCTTCAGAATCTTCAATATTTATATCAGCACCGTAATCGAGGAGATGCTTTACAATCGACCAGCATGGAGTGAATAAACAACATGCTAAGTGTAGTGGTGTCCTTCCAAGATATCCTATAATGAATTTTCCATTTGTAATAAATTTAAATAATTACAAAAAAATTAACTATATCTAACTACTGCTACATAGAATACATTTCTATGCATAGATATCATGAAAGTATGATATATACACATATAAGGGTAATTATTTTAACATAAATTTCTTTAAATATAATAATTAATTCCTTCTATTATTTTGAAATAAAGAAATTCAATTCTTTTTTTGATAAAGACATTGCATATACTTTGATTAAAAAAAAAGATTATTTTAAGTGAAGAAGAGTATTCCTTTCTTCTAACCTGGTTCTTTAGAGACAACACAATTCGGACTGGCATCATTATCCAGTAATATTTTAACAATATCGGTATTTCTATTATGGCAAGCCATGTGCAGAGGTGTCAATCCTTTCAAGGTTCTTGCGTTCACATCGGCATTCCTGCTCAGCAGGAGTTCAACGGTGTGCTTCCGCTGAAAGTAAACTGCAAAATGCAGCGGTGTATAGCCTGACCATACTGGCGAATCCAAATTCACAGCTCGGTTGATCTCGGAACCGGAATTCAGTAGATCCTGGACGTACTCTGGATACTGCTGCACGCACGCAAGATGCAAACTTGTTATTCCGCTGCTATCCGCTGGTTTTGAAACTTCTGCATCAAGTGCGCCTAATATAAGATTGATAATCTTTTCGTTTGGTTTTTGACCTGAACAAAACAAATTAATACATAAGTTTTTTGATTTCATAGAATTATTTAGTTTTAAGAAAATAGGTTTACAAAACTATTCTTTTTTAAATAAATCATCAATCAAAGTTGTAGAATGTTTTCATTCATTATATATAAGTAATTAGCTATATATACTATTTTCCAATTTGAAATTTGATTTTAGTATTGTCAAATCTTACAAATTATAAGTTTTTAAATAAATAATTGCATACTAAGTATTTAAAAATACATAATAAACTTATAATAAAGCTAAAAGAAAGAAGTTTTTTTATTTTAATATAATTATAACAAAAGATAAAATAATATCTCTTATTATGTATGCTCTATAAAGCAGTATTAATAATAATAATGAACAAATACATATCTTTACTATTTATACGTAAAGTGTACTAAATAAAAAAGTTATCAATTAAAATTAATATAATATATGTAAATATATGTACTATATAGTAAAAAAAAATGTTACAACCATCAGTAGCAGCAGAAATAACCAAATGAAGGGGTGACCTTCCTTTTGCATTCACAGCTCTCGTATTGGCACCATTCTTCAATAATAATTCTACTATTTCTGTTCTTGCGTGTTCCACTGCAAAGTGAAGCGGCGTATATCCGGGCCACATAAGTGAGTTTTCCTTGACTGCTTGATTAATGTCGACACCCATATCTAAAAATTTCTGAATAACATCTAATTTTTTCCTCATACATGCTATATGGAAATGCGTGAGTCCTCTATGATCTACAGGATTGACAACAGTAAGATTGTCCGAGGACAGAATAAGGTCAATGATTTCGTTGCTTTTGTTCTTGAAAGTCGATTCACAGTGCGTCTCGCAATGATGTCGGTGCAAAAACACGAATGGGAAACGAAATACTGAGTTCCTCCTTGAGGGATTCTTAGTATAAGACTTTGATGCAGCAATATGGAGTGAAGTCATTCCATCAGTTCGCTGAATGTTTACATCGGCACCCTTGTTCAATAGCATATCAATAATTTTTTCTTGTCTGTGAATAGTGGCTATATGAAGAGGTGTGCACATATTTTCATACTCTATACAATTGACATCGGGGTTGTGCTGCAATAAAATTTGAATAATGTCACTGCGACCCTTCTTTACAGCTATGTGAAGGGGAGTAATGCCAGTTTTCGTTTTTACATTAATATCTGCTTTCAACTCCAAAAGTAATTCAAGGATAGGTATTTTATTATTCTCTACAGCAAAATGTAAAGCTGCATATCCTGGCCACTCTTGGGCAGTAAAATCTATTTGAGCATTGATATTTAAACCATCACCTATATAATTTTTAAGCAATTGAATAGTCTCAAAACGTCCCCTTTTTACGGCTAAAAGAAAAGGTGTTAAGTCATATTTTGCTTTAATATTTGCATTAGCGTTGTGATCCAATAGCATCTGAACTGCTTCTATTTTGCCAAATTCAATAGCACAATGTAACGGCGTATAGCCTGGTAAACTTGATGCATATAAACTGATTATTGAATTAATATCAATGTTGCTGCTTAATAGATGTTTAATGACACTTGTATTATTTCTCATAGAAGCTATATGTAAATATGTAAGACCACTTTCATCTGTAAAATTTTTATTTTCTGTGACACTTGGTGATGACAACAGAAGGTCAGTGAGTATATCATATTTTAGTTTTGCAGCAAGATGCAAGGATGTTTCATTCTTGAGAGTTTGTCTTTCTATTAAAGCACCTTTTCTTAATAAAAGCTCGACTAATTCCAAATTGCCTAATTTTATAGCATTATGAAGGGGTGTGTTTTGAGGATATGGATCTTCTAGATTTACTCTGCAGCCTCTTTCAATAAGCATTTTAGCCATTTCTTTTTTCCCTTTTATAAGTGAATAATTCAGTAAAACGTAGTCCGTCCAGGCTGGATCAGTAGGTAAACCCCTAGAATCTACCAACTCTTGTAACTTTTCAATGTTGCCCATTTTAACAGTTCTTATGTACTCCATTGTCATAATCTGTGAATAAAAATGATAGATTACAACTTTATATGAATTTTGTTAAATGCCCAATGGATAATTATCAACACAAATGTATATAGTTAGAAAGTGTTTAAAATTTCATGATCCAATTCCAAACCTTATTCCTTATACATTTTATTAATTTTTCCAGCAATTTAAAAAAAAATGCAATACTTTTCAATAATATTATTTTACAGTATTAAAAAAAAAAAATCTGATTGATGAATAAAATTTTATACGTACTCATCAGTAATTGATCTTTGACAAGGACGTACACAATATTTATGAATTAATTTATACACAATTTAATATACAAAATATTTAACAGGGTAAAATTAGCTGCTGAAACTTTAAATTAATGAAACTTCAAGAACACAATATAAAAAAAAGATAAAAGAAGCTATTTAAAATGACTATATATACCTAATAGAAGAAAAATAAGAAAGTTTTGATAGCTCTTTGAAAAAACGCATTCCTCCTACATCAACATAAGTTATTTTGATTTTAAAGTAGAATTTACTAGCTCTTTTACAGGGTTTTATTATAATTTTATTATCGCGATATGCTATAAAATCCGAAACGCTTAATATCTTCAATGAATTCGGTTATATTTATAAATTGCTTACATTCGTAAACCAATACTGAAAAATATCAATTTTTTTGGAAAATTTCGTTATCTTAAAAATATTTTAGCATACTATAGATCTACATATATAAACTTTGGAATTTGGTACATTGACGGTTTGTAATAATTCGGTTTACTTATGTATAGTCAGGTATCATTATATATCAGGTTGTGAAAATTCAATATGGCGGAGCCAATGTAGCAGACCGAATTAGGAAAACTTCATTATAATTATAATGATTAATGGCGGTGAAAATTCTTATATGTGGGTACGGGGATCGCTGTATATAAGAATCCATTACTAGGCTTTCAAAATTCGTTATCAACGATCTTAAATAATCGGCCTGCCTATATTAATTTTTACTATACGAATAATTTTCCAGTTTCGGTCAATTACTTTTGAAAATCTAACATTGAATTTGGAAAATTTTTCACAATGTATTCTTAGTTATGCTTCGAGCGATTCCTCAGCGACAAAGTTAGAGTATGCACTCAAAAGTCAAGACCCATGAACTGGGTAAAGATGAGGAAATATACGGAAAACGGAGCGATGAAGAACTCGTTAAGTTACCGAAAAACACCTTATGCACTTGCTTTTATGAAAAACCATTCATTACAAAGTTATATTATATTTCTAAACATTAAATTGTATAAAAAATTTTTTGTCTAAAGTAATTCTGTTATGAAAATATTAAAAAATCCATTGTATTGGCTACATGTTTTAATGAAAAACAAATCTAAAAAGACAATGCACATATGTATGTTATATATACATTTATTTTGAATATAACCAATTGTAATTAATTAATTAGAAAAGATTTATTAACTAACTTTAACCAGCGGTAAAGAAATTTAGAGTTTTGTCCTCTATGAAACATAGTCAATATGATCGTATTCCAATAGTCTATTCCAAGTTAATGTTTTTTAATAAATTAAATGCAACAACACCAATTTCTTGTCAACAAATTGTTACCTTATTATTCATACATGTATTAGTAGTTTTTAATTTATATATATATGCATCGATTGTCTTAAAATAAACTCAAAAATCCTCGTAAATTATTAATTTTTATAAAAACTTTGAACGAAAGATAAACATGGTCAATAAAATTGATGTGGTTTACACATAATATAAATAGACAGTATTTATTGTTATAATAAAAACGTCTAAGCATGTTAGTAAGCTAATGAAAAAAATCTCATAAAACTATTAAATTTTTAAAGGCAGAAATTTTATAATGTAATTATTGCAATCTAGACTCGCATTATCAATTATTTAATACTAATAGTTCTTTAATAAATACAATTGTGAAATAATAGATAAACTTACCTTTTTTTATAAATAAATTAAAATTATAAACTGTCAAATCTTGACATAAATTCTTTTTATCCCACACAGACTCCTTGAATGTATCCTTTTTATTTAGGCATAATTGCGTTTTAATTAGTCAAATGTAGTTTTGATCTTTTTATTTATATATTTTTTAAAATATATGATCTAAAATTTCAATCAAAGTAGCCTAATCTGTTGAAAAATTGTGCATTGGTAATTCAGAGTCTAAAAAAAGAGATTCTATATTTTTATGTAATTTGATAACTTACCACAAAAAATAACCATAACAGAAGTTCTTTTTCTATAACCATGACTTTCTCTCACAATTGTTGTTACCTTGAATGAAATGACGCGTTATGCGTATGTTGTTATGCTATATCCTGCACTATAGATGCATCTGTTACTGTTTGTTTGCAACTACTTATTGCACCAAAGCAAAATCCAAATACTTAAGTATATTACTTACTTCTATGTCAGTCAATGCGTCAACCGAACCCGGTACCGTTACGTCTTAACCACGTCATGTGACATCATAATACAGAATACAAATGTAATGAGATAATGGCTACAGGAACTCAGCGGCCAACATTAATTAATCGCGATGAGAAAAATACCGAAAAACTGCGTTTTGTTAGCAGCGTTTGCAAAACTATTTAGTTTGTTCACGCAGTTTTTCGTTTTTTCAGAAAAAAATCGAAAAGTTGTAGCTAATTAATTTCGCAGTAAAATGGCTTGCGTTTACACTAGCGATGGTTTAAAGATACATAAATATGATGAAACCTTTGCAAAATTTTTGCGGATCACATATATGTACTAGCTTTTGGCATTTATTATAACTATTAGCAATAAATAAATAATTTTATTAACAGAGTATGAGCATTGAGCACTAAGATTCATAATCGAATGCGTGCGCCTGCGCACGAGATCTAGGGATTTTTTTTATTTATACATTTCATTTAAAAACAGTTACTACTACTAAATAAGCAAAATAAAGAAATAAAACAATTTAATATATTTTATAATGATTATTTCTTTAGTAATACAGGCGGGCGCCGCAGGCGAACAACATTGGTGTCGGGGAGTAAGGGGGTTTTGTTTATTATTATATTTAAATGCCTACATTCTCATTCCTCAACGAGTGCAGCTGTTGCTCGATACGAAAAAACTTGGCGCTAAAAATTTATAGTCGAAATATTCTTCTTTTACATATTAGGTATAATTTTACACATTACATTTACGCGATTTCGGTCTCCAATCTTTATTCGCTATTGAGTCTCTACTCTATGTATCCAGTTATTATAACGTCATAATATTATCGAGTAAAGATTATTAAAGGGATCTCAGAATTCAGATCATTCAACAGATATTGCTTGGTGTTCATACTCTGTTAACACAATTATTTATTTATTGCTAATAGTTATAATAAATGCCAAAGCCCAGTACATATATGTGAAGCGCAAAAATTTTGTAAACATTTCATCATATTAATGTATCTTTAAACCATCTCTTATGTAAACGCCAGCCACTTTACTGCAAAACTGAATAGCTAGAACTTTTCGATTTTTTTCTGAAAAAACGAAAAACTGCGCGGACAAACTATAGTTTTGCAAACGCTGCTAACAATACGCAGTTTTTTGGTAATTTTTTTTGGCCGCTGAGTTCCTCTATCCCACTGCGGACTGCCCATTGGCGAATGGTGTTGACTGATGGTGGCTCTAGGACTTAGAATGACGCTCTGATGGTCTGATGGATGACTGATGTGAGTGCGACGAAAAGGTTTAGGTGCATTCGCAGTTGCGCTCCTTGTTCGACTCCTTCCCGCGCTTATGTAGCAGCAGCTTTATATACCGGCGTTGGTCATATTTTTCCAGTTGCATGTATTATTCCATGCTTTTATAAAATTTCATATTTTTACTTTCATTAAAATTTACAAAAATGAGTAAAGCACATCCTCCAGAGTTGAAGAAGTAAGCGAATTAAATTTTAAGCTTATGTTTTTTGTCTGTAAAATATTTGTCTTTGAAGTATTTTTTAGGTTAGATTCTTATAATATTGATTTTTTATATTTGCTTACAGATTCATGGATAAAAAACTATCATGCAAGTATTAATCGTATAAAATTAAATTTATTATATTCAAATGTATTTAATTAAAATATTTTACTTTAGTGAAACTCAATGGTGGTCGACATGTAATTGGCATTCTACGAGGATTTGATCCCTTTATGAACATGGTTATCGATGAAAGTATAGAAGAATGTAAAGATGGTACCAAAAACAATATTGGTATGGTGGTAAGTTTTTCAAATTAGTATTTTTTGATAAGATATTTTGTGTACAACTTTCTAATATAAAAAACTGCTTTTCCAGGTCATACGGGGAAATAGTGTAATTATGTTAGAAGCATTGGATAGAATATGATTAATACTTAACCTAGCATGTAAGGTATTTATAAGTTAAAGTACTACACATTTTGGATACAATTTCAATTCAACTTTAATGATTCCTCATTCTATTTAACCATTGTAAAAAGCAATAAAAGACTTTTTCTGAAAAAAATTCTTGTTCTTAGTTTATTTTGTATCTATAATTACATTTATTTATTAGATTAAAAAATCTGGTCGATTCTTGACTATTTTTTTATAGAAAGTAATGCTTATGATATCTGTCATATGATTTATGTACAAAATCGATGTGAAAAATTACTAATATACATAAATAGATATGTATCTAAGTATATATGTTATCACATTTTTAATCGTGTAAAAAAAATTAATTTTTTACTGTTCATAAAATCAACATAATATTAACATTGTTGTAAATTCATTAATGAATTATATGTAATAATGCATGCTCACAAAAAGATCGGAATTCAATGTTCAGAATTTCAAGGAATGTTAATAATTTACAAGGCACTCCATGTGTTATTAGGATTTCTGATAAAAGAAACAACTTTTCAAGTTAAAAACGGACTTTTTTTAATTATATGGTTAAAATAATGCAATTCAAATAAATTGTAATATTTTCTATTTTATAACTCTTATCTGCCTATTTTAACAATTAAAATGTTAATTTATATTATATTTCAGTATATCACATAGTATGTAACAACACTTTAATACCCTTTTGTGTATAGTGGATAATTTTTTAGTAAACCTTAAGTACACATAGTATTTTTATTCAATTTTATTGATTATATTCAACATCTTAAAACTCAATATATTTAATATGAAATTTGAAAAGCTTATTTCACTGTAAAATGTACAAATTTGTGAAAAAAATGTGGTTAAGACGAAATATTAGTTTCATTTCAATGCAGAACAAAAGTTTAACATGTTTATGATAATGACATATATGTTGAACAAATCTCATTCTTATTTAAATACTTATTATCCACTCACATAAAGGGTTGATAGTGGTATGAAATTCATCAAAGTGCTCATAGTTATTCAAAGTAAACTTGTAATAGTAGAAAAATCTTCATTTTCCAATATCTTCACTGATGATTCATTGATATAAATGTTATAAATTAAGATGTAAAACGATCTATTCCGCTTTTAACTTAAATATTTGCTTTACAATAAAAAATGGTTATAAAGTAAATAAAAGTTTAAATATCTAGCAAATTTCAATCCTATCACAGAGAATATATCATTTTTTACTTCGTGCAAATTGAAGTTCACATAGTTGAAAATAAAAATGTGATCTATATCTTAATAAAATATTTAACAACTAAGTTGCACACTTCTTCTCACTTTGTGTTATTCATATTAAAAATATGCACAATAATGTGTATACTTATAAAAAGGGGATACTGTTTAAAATTATTTCTATTGCAAATAAATTAAAAGCTATTAGTTCTTTAACTCATTGCAATGCTTGATAATTATGATCTTGATTGATGCTTATCACTATTCTTGCTGTATCAAATACTGTGGATTCGTTAGAACTTATTTGCGTTTGTTTTGTATTTAACAGTAAAACCTCTTCATCGTCGTCCTTCGTAACTACACAATTTTTATTTTCTTCTTTATTAATAATTTTTAACATTTCCAAACAGTCACTAGAATTTTGTTTTAAACCATTCACAATTTTAATTTTAACAGTACTCTTCACGATGCTTTTATCTTCTTTTTGTACAAATTCTTCTTGATCAAGTATTACTTTCTTACATTTATTAAAATGCAAATCTTCTTTTTGTTTTTGGTCAACACTGTTTTCAGCTTTATCGTCACATTTTAAAACGATTTGTCCCTTTGAAGGATTCAATTTTCTTTTTCTCGTTGGTGGTTCCACTGAAAATTGGTTTCATGTTAATACCATTATTGAGTAGTAATAAGTACTATTATACATATATTATGTAATTTAATATATATTTTTTTTTCTAGTGTTTATAAAAACAATTATAGTAATTGAAAAGTTAGATAAAAGATTCATAAAATAAGCGTTTTTAATTCAATTAAAAATTATAGATGAGTCAAAGTCAATTAAAGTTAACTGTACACTGAAATCTTGAACTGTTTTATTAGTAGGTATATTACGTATATGAATGTCATAGAGTATTTTATATTTTATTCTAAATTAATTTTATCTATATACCTATTAAATGTATGAAACTGACCTGCTGATACAGTATTTTCACTGCAAGTCTTGCTATGTTCTGTGTACTCAGATTTTCGATGGAATTTCCTACCACAGCTTGGGCAAGGTGTAAATTTCATTGGATTATTAGCTAGATGGATCTGAAATTGTTTTTCGTTCTCAAAACGTCTTTGACATACTGTGCACACAAAAAATTCTTTTGAACTTCTTCTCCTAGCAGATCGACTCCTAGCAATGCAATCTACTTCTACTTTGTTTTCACTTACTGGTTCAGTTTTTACAATGGGTTCTGTCTCAAAAGTAATCTCACTGATCAAATCTAATTCGCATACCTTGACATTTTTTTGAGGTGCATAACACAATTTTTTAAATCCAGTCTCTGTTCGATTTTTTGAGATACTGTGTTCCAATGTTAAATGCTTTTTCATTTTACTCTTTGTGACTTGACGTTTGCACAATGTGCAAATGAGAAAACCATGTTCCGATCGCATGTGAAAATCTAAATTACTACATGAGTCAAAAGATTCTTGACATTCTGAACATGTTAGCTCAACTTTGGTATCTGGATTTTTCATATGTCTCGCCAATTCCTGCACCGATGGTAGAACACAATAACACATCTCGCAACGCACCTCACCTGGTTTGTGATCTGCATCTATATGCTTCTTCATGATATACTTATTAAGAAAAGCTTTCTCACATAATCTACAGAAAAAGCCTGGATTATTTTCGTGTTTAGCTATATGCAGCTTACAGTAGTCTACCGTTGAAAATCTTTTTGGGCAATGTGTACATTTGAATTTGCCCTTATTCAGTTTCTTGCGTTTCTTGCGCCCCTTATATTTTTTCAGCAAAGCAGACCCCAGTTTTACATCTACATTACGAGCGTTACCAGACATGGCCGGTAGCAGAGGACGGAATTTACCAGAGCTTAGCACCTGTACAGATTTTGGTAACGACGAGACCAGTAGTTGTTTCTTCGCGTTTACTTGTTTCTTCTTTTTATATTGTAATTTTATTTTGGGTATAAGTTGTGGTAAAGTCGTAGTATCCGGTACAACGCAGAACTTCGGCAATCCTTGGGTCTTGTGAAGTAGAGATGGTGCGGATTTTAATTCAGCAATAGGTACTACTTTAAATGGAGTTGTATATGATTCATTGGATATCACCCAATTTCCTTTTATCTGCTCCGGAGATTCTGCATTAATGTTATTTAGTGGAAGTTCTGAAAATTATTATTTTAGTAAAAAATATACAAAAATTATTATCTAGATGGTATTCATTTAACTTAAATTATGTGGTTTTTACCTGTAGTATTAATAATTTGCTGTAAATTCAAGTTGACATTTGATGGAGGTTCGGCACCAAGAAGTAATTGCTGTTGCTGATTTGCAACATTTGCATTTAAATTAATTGATGGTAATTGTGTTGAATTAAGGTGCGATTGATTCTGTATATTTGTAGTTTGTCTAATATTAACTGTTGCTCCATTTAGATGAGCAGGTGATTTAATTTGCTTTGACAATAACGAATTATTCTTTTCATTCTTATTATTCATATTGATACTGTTTTGACACGATAATATGATATTGGATATCATTTCACTGGTTAATTCTCTGTTGGTATCCAAAGCTTGTGATTTTCTCCTCCCCAGTAGAGTTTTTATATTATGGTTACTATTATTATTGTTGTTACTGCTACTATGGTAATTTTTATGTATGGGGATGTAAGTTGTCTTTGATGCTTTAGATTGAACAGAAGGCCTTTTAGGTGTGATAATAAGTTCATCATTATTTGTTAAGGCTTGCATTGTGCGAGTAAAACCCAGTACAGGATCCAGATAATCACTAGTTCTTTTTAACCTTGCAGCTTCAATTAATTGCAATTCCCTCTCACGCATTCTAAATTTAAATAATTCTGAAGCTGTGGCAATATTATGTTGATAAACATCTTTCCTTCTGCATTTTTTGTGATTTAAGTGAGCTTTTCGACTTTGAAATGTAATTCCACAAATATCACACTTGATACATCTATCACAATGATTTAATTGAATTAATGCTCTACGACAACGATTATGATCTATACTAATGGCATCACATTTATCGTTTTCACAATGTTTTTTGACCAAAGCATCTATTTCATCTTCAGTAATGTTAATGGCGATAAGCGGCGTAATTCCTTCTGCATCCTCGTATTGTTTAATGATTACATTGCAGACTAAACTCTCACAGGGCTCAAAATGGCCACACTCTTTTCTTTTTCGAACTATAGGAACAAATAAAATCTCAGACTTCCCGTTACTTTTAGATGGTAAGAGATTCTCTTCCTCATTTGTTTCTTCATTTATACTTTTAATCACATTTATTGATACTGCTGTCTTATTTGATAACTGATGTTCTCCATTAACTATACTATTCTTATCCGGAGAAGATTTTGGACTGACCATCCTAAAAGCTGTTGGAGAGTCATTACGAGGGATGGCATGAATAACAATGTTTGGTTGATTAAAGAGTCGCCTCACTGAATCAGATTGTAGAACCTGTAGACATAATAAATAAATTAATACAATAAAGTAAGTAAATAAGAATAAGTAAAAATTAAAGAAGCAAAATTTTGTTTATTGTTTTAAAAATAATTTGAAATTTATAAAATAAAGTAAGTAAATATGAATAAGTACAAATTAAAAAAACAAAATTTTATTTATTGTTTTAAAAATAATTTGAATTCATGAAATTAATTAAATTTAAAATTTTGGTTTCATTAAAAGAATTTATATACAATTTAACTTTAACAACAATACTTAGACATTTTTGGATTAAAGTAATTTGTAGCACACAGAATCATCGATTGATATTTGCAAATAGAATTTACAATAATTTTGAAAAAATATTGTGTAATTAGTAAATGATAATAGTTATATTAAATTTGAAATCAATTTCAGTACAAGAAAACTTTAAATGAAGAAAAGTATTCAGTTTGTAGGACTGCTTAACTAATATTAAAGTTTGCATGAATTTGTCATAAAAAGAAAAATACTATTTTATGAACTATATATAGTCAAAAAAGACCCTGGGAAAAATCAATAATGAAAGCATACATATATATGTATAATAGTTTTTTAAAAAAAGTTAAGGCCTGCTTTCAAATTATATAAACCAAATCTTAACACATTTTGGAAACTAGAAAATTTAGTAAAAAATCTTACTATTTAATTCTAGAAATATGTTTTACATATGATTTTGGATCAAATAGCATAATTATACTTGCTTTTTTATAAATCAAATATGAATAATTGAATATTATTATTTTTGTACAATAGGTATAATTTAAAAAAATACAATGGCATTATTAGAAATAATAAAAAAGCGACAAATAAAAATTTTTTGGACAAAAATTTTTAAAATTCAATTGAATAATTGAATCATTCCAAAAATAGAACTGAACAACACACTGTCACCTAACAACTCTATTAAATCCAGTTGACTGCATAATAGCAAAGAACACCAAAATCCTAGATTAACAATGGAAAAAAGCCAATTACCTGATTGAGTGCTGATGAGTTTGCTAGAATCTTATTATTTTGCACGGGCAAGCTCGTCGCGGAGGCCATTATTATATCTCGCTCATTTAGCTCTTTTCAGCGGAGTAACGCAGCAGCAGTAGCAACGGCAGCAGCAGCAGCACCAGGAGCACCAGCAGACCGACGACAACGTTGAATGTAAATGAGCCATGCAGGTGATTGCCGCGTGGGATATGTGGAAATTGGCGCGGGAAACAGAGAGAGAGAGAGGGAGAGAGAGCAAAGCAGAGATGAATAAACGGCAAGAATGAAAACACAGAGATATAAAAATTGAAGAGGTTAGGTCATGGCTACGTAGACGGCGTATAGAATGTTATTCGCCGAGGACTTCTCGTGCAGCTGTAGTCCCGTTCGATGCTCAAACACTCGCTCACCACGACCATTCTGCCCTCACTCCACCCTTTTTCGATTTTATCCCTTCTCCCCCTCTCCTCTGCCGCCCTTTTGGCTCTGTCGTACTATATATTTGCGTCCCTTATAGAGATTTTCTCTCCCTCTCGCAGCTCACTCCTTTTGAAACGCGGTGTTACCGAACACACCGTGCGGATAACACGAATTTTCACTTGTATCACTGGACTTGCGACTCTGTCGTTACATCAGTCCCGTTTTCACGACTCAAAATCAAAGAGTGTGAAAAATAGAAAACTGGATAGGAAAAAGCTGTGTATGTATAAGGCTATGGACGTTGCTGCGTTGAAAGTGAAAGAGAAGGAAAAGGAGAGGAAGGCAGCGAGAGGGAGGGAGAAAGAGAGAGAGAGAATTTTATGTTTTAGCACGTGAAGCTATCTCTCTCGCTCCTTTTTTCACTTCAACCTCTATATAACACAAATTTTACATTCCCTCTCTCTCTCCCTGACTCTCTATCTCTCGTTGCCTCCCCCTCTCTTTCTCCCGTCATCGTGTGCGCACCACGGCGCCGTTTACTCGCTGTATACCGTGCACTCCACTCTCTATAGCACATTTGCCGCTTACTAACGACTTATACTGCAGTCAAAAGCGAATAGCTAAGGGCTTGTACTTAAAAATGATATTTTGCCTTCTTAGTTGGCTCAAATGTTTCTAATGAAAGTAATGCGTTGGATGCAAATAGGAGGATTGGGAATTTTGTACGAGAGACTTATGTAAAGGAGTTTTTAAGTCTAACGAGTGGACGCGCGCATTCTATTCTACCTTTTTTGTTTATTCGCATCGCGCAGATGCTTGCTGTGTGTGCGCCAGAATGTTTCGAAATTTAGATAACGGGGATTCGATCTTATCTATATACTTATTTCGTTATCGAGAAACGAGTGGGGACTGTAACCTACTTTTGATGGCAAAATTTTGAGAAAATAGTTATGAGAATTTGGAACATTTATTTAGATAATGTAGAAGGTAACGTTTTTCAAATGTAAATAGTAAAACAAGGATTATGATTTATTAATTTACACTATAGTTAACTTCAATTCGATTTACTATCGGAAACCGCACTTAGCGCTCTTGATATACAAATTTATTTAAAAGAAAAATTATTATTTTGTATTGACTGTCTAGATATAAAAACAAAAATATTATTAATTCATTTGCATTTGAATTAATGTTAGGAGTAAGATATATATATATACATATTAAAATTGTGAAAAATAGGTGAGCGCTTGTGTCGGAAATATCGTTTTAAAGAGTTTAGAATCAATTGGAGGACTATCTGTTGCTTAATTTGTACAAAATGTAGCTAATATAATTTGTCTATGAATATAGGTATTTCAGAATATTTTTTTCTTTTTTAAATAGAAACATGTATTATTAGTGAACTTAGCGAAACTAGTGTTCAAATTATAATTAAAAGTTCTTTTGCATTCTTTGTTCATTCAGAATAACTTATTAAAAAATAAAATTTTATTTTATATAGACAGAATAATAAATAAATAATTGAACTATAGAACATCAATCATAGTTTTTTTAGGTATTATAGGTATATAAGTCTGCTTACATATACACTATTCATTTTTAGAGTAAGGAAACCGATTATTGAGTTTTACCGTCTTCATTTTAAATTTATGACACAGTTTCTTATATATACAAGACTATAAAGTGGTTTTGATCCTTTCACTATAGGTATTCCAGCTAGTTATATTATCAGTTACCACGTTTCATTACATACATCTAACATTTATATATTAATAGGTAATACTCGTATATAAAAACCGATCGTTTATTTAAAACTGCAAACGAAAAAATTAGATTTCGAAAACATTTTAATCCGTGGTAACAGTCATTACATTATTTATGTTACAGTGTTTTTAATGATTTATCACGGAAACTCTATAGATTACAATAAAAATAATGTTAGGAATAAAAAATATGGCTATTAATATACTCTCAATAACTTTCTTCAATTATAGAATTAGTTTTATTAGCACACTTTAAGTTATTGCAAATATAAAAATTGGCTAATTGAATCGTTGTGCTTGAGTAAAAATGATTTTAAGTGCCTAAAAACTGCATTCATTATTATATTTCTATTCTAAATTTGTAAAATTTGTAGTATTACTCGATGTATATAAAGTCTAGTTCTATATATATATATATATGATATAGATGACCGCGCGCATGCTCATTTCACAGACGCATCCTCACAGAACAGAAAACTGTTAAAATATAAATTTTACTTATTAAATTAATTATCATATATAAAATTTTTAGCTACTGTTTATAAAATGCTGAATATATATATATATATTTAAAAAAAACTTTCCAAGAGCTTCCAGGGATTCACAAGTGAACAAAATATTTTTAAAGTTCTCATCAATTCTCGATCATTTCAATTGCGTCTTCATTTCACAAAATTTACTAACAAAGAAAGTCGCACCCTTCAGAAATCGTATTTTGATTATACAGTTAGAGTTTGGTATTTTCGGAAGCTATGATGCTCCAATTCGTTATTTCATTAAAATCTCACATGTATTTCTGACTCTAATTGTATAACGACAATTGAGTTGAAGAGCTAAGCTAAAAGTACTAGCAAGTCAAATAAAAAATCTCCCCATTCAATATACATATAAAAGTACTGAAAATTAAAAAAGAAAATAGTAAAAACGTCTCAAATGATATTTTATGCTACAATATAGTAAGTCTTAAATCAAAAGTTTTTTCATACATGTTTTTTATTATCTACCTATTAGTTCAATCTCGAATAATTGCACAATATTATGAGAAAACATAAGTAAACCGTTCTTTAAAAAAAGCACACATTTGAAGTAAATATTGCATTCACAGACGATAGAGAAACACGAAAATCATAATATTTAAAATAATTTTAAGTGCTATACGTTTCTTCGCGTATTTACAAATAATATCTTCACTAATAGAGGATACTGCAAATGCTCTATAGTATAATGTTTTACTATGTAAAAACTTGCTCTAAAATACCAAACATTCTTTTACTTTAAGATAAAAAAAAACTGGGCACTCATTCAGTAAGTAACTGAAGTCGGTCGTATCTGAAATGCATATATTACCACTGTGTCACATTTTTTTCGTGGGAATTGATACGTACAAAAAACGTATAAAATCTACATAGTCACTTATAGAGCATATCAAATAATAGTATTTTTATCTGTCCACGTGACGGGAAATTCTAAAGAATATTGATTGAAAATTGAGTCTCTATACTCGTTTCAGTCGTTTCTCTTACATTTAGGTATGGGGAACAATAGTTTCGGCCCGTTTTTATACGTTTCCTATGAAACTAAGGGATTATACTGCAAGTTTTGTGCGTTTCCCTTGCAATATTAATAGGGGCCTCCTGGTGACTGTCAGTGTTAGCGAAACTTCATGAGTATATTATAAGTACACTTGTTAAAAGAACTTGGACTCATAGGTATTAAAAACTTTTGTAAAATTTTTTATCATTTTTGGCGAAAATGTTGGTATTATTAGTGTTTCAACTGGTGAAATAATTGTTGTGCCACCAAATGTATTAAAATCAGCATTTTCTATCAAAAACTGTTCTATTGACAATTTTTAAAAAATTGTAACAGTTCATTCTGTGATTATGCAGCAATTAAAATTGTAAAAAGAACTTGTTTAATATAAGTGTTTGATCTAGCAATCTGCACGAATCTGTTATATAAGCGTTCCGTACCTGAAGAGAAGAATTTTTCGATTGGCTGCACGAGTAATTCAATAACGATTCCATAAATAATGCATCGATTACGAATACCTACCTGGACTGTGGCTGTGCAATTTCGAATTGATTTTTTTGGGTGGTTTCTGAACCTGTAAGTCTCTTACTTTTTACAGATCATCAATATAAGTAAACCTAAATTGTTTTAATGAAATTAATGATTTAAATGAATTATCAGTGATATAATATAAGGGTAACTGTTAAATTCATCTGGTCTTTGAATTTAAAATTTTGTTTGCACTGCTTGTGCTGCATAAAAGTTAAAATTTTAATAGGTATATAAAAATCATTAAATATTCTACAATGGAATTAAAATAAAATGTGCGAAATAATTCATGGTTTCGAAATATATTTCAAAGAAGAATTTGGTCAGATATTGTAGGGTTAAATAAAGAAATATTCATTATAGAGCATAAATTTTTATTGAAAAATTTTTATATTATATTTTTTACATCAGCTGCAATAGTATGTATTTAGGTATTCAATCAATCAATCTTCTTCATCGTACATACGTGAGTGTAAGTTCTTTATGGTTTCAATTAGCGTGAATTTTTATGATTGTCAGTATGAATAATATCGAATGCTACTAGTACAAAAACAAGCAACTTACAATAGATGATAACATTAAATCTAGAATGTGTACATGAGACATATTTGAAAAAAAAGTTTTGTCAAATGCAAAGTCAATTTCAGTAATATACAGTCTGAAACAGTTACACTAAACAGAATCGAATAGGAACTAGAGTTACACTTAAAGTATATTCAAATTTGATTTTTATTTATGATATTATATTTATTTATTCAAATATAAATATTCAAAGTTAGTAATAAAAATGAACGACAAAACTTTTTTCCCATCGATTTAACGAAGAAGAAAAATATTAATTTTATCTATGAAGTCATATGTGGCAAACGTTAAGAACGTGCGATATGAACCTAAAAAGTATACATATAAACATATTTACATACATCAGTCAAATAAATATTTCGAGTTCTTAATTGTAAAAGCAATACAATCATAGCTAAAGTCCCACGAAAAAAATACATACAGTCAAAGGATAACAGTACGCGATGACGTTTTTTCGGGGTGATCGATTAGCGACAAGAAATTATCATGTATAATAAATCAGATCTATAATTGAGCAGCTGCATTAGTCTTTACACGTACATAATATTTATATCACAGAGTGTTTAGTTTGTTTTTTTTTCATTACGTAGCATAAAAATATCTCATCTTATCATAGTACTATTTTTTTCCATTACAAAAAGCTTCGCTAGTTTGTATTTGTTTATCCATAGAACTTGTCATTAAGGACTCATAATAAACATGATAATTTTCTTTTATTTATGGAAATACTGCACTTACTTTCTATGTACATGCACCATATTGTTTTTCATTTATTTACACAGTACCTCTTTGTTTATATCGAACAACACTGACAATCGTGTCGTGCCGTGCAGTCAGTCAAGCACCGAACAATCGTACGCTGCATTTGGTATTTGTAATTTCTGCTTTGAAAATAATTTCTTAAGCATTCACTTGGATTTGCCAAAGACTAGAATTTTCTTACGTTTATTCATGAAAGTGGTCTTAGGTGGTTCATTCCCTACACACGTCAATGCGACATTACGTTATCGCGTATAAAATTAATAGTCTCTGAATTCTCGCGCTGTCCCTTCACCAACGATCCTTGCTGTGAATCTAATTTTTTCTTTAAAAAAGATTGTTTCTTTGCGGAAAATATATAGATCGTCGTATAAAAATACAAACTTTTTTAATGACAAATTTCGAGGTCACCCGGTGGTAATTTACAGCACAGACAATTGAGAAGGACTCGAGCGCGCAGTAGCTACCAAATAACTTTAATCGTTGAATAGCTGCACACAGTCTTAGTCAAACTCGCACGTGGTCATTTTTCATTTAATCGCATATAGTCTTACGCAATATTATGCGCCACCTCCTCTCAACGACGGACAGAAAGGCATTCACCCGAGAATCAGAACTTTCTTTATAATATAGCCACCTGAACTTTTTATATAAAAGTCTGCGTCTCTAGATTTTGTATAGCTGCTTAAATGAAATTAAAAAAATACGTAAACTCCATAGGCACAGATCATAATCATGTACGTAAATTCCAGGTCCACGAATGCACGGGTAGCGTCTTAAACTCAAAACAAAAAAGAACCAAGTCAGCCTCTCCTTCACTTCTTGGCGACAGAGGCAGCAGCAGCAGTACCGGGCTTCTTCTTCGTCAGCGTCCCCGTCGACGCCGCTCCAGTCTTCTCCGTCTGCTCGAACTTTTGCTGCAACGAGGCAACGTTGGACTTGACACTGGCCGCCTTCTGTGCCGCTAGACTGATGTGTTTGGGCTCGAATTTCGTGGGCGTCGTCTTGGTAGGCTGCGCCGGGACCAGGGTCTTGGCGGCGGTAGAGCTACCGCTACCTCCCGTGGGCGAGGTCTTGTTCTTGTCGGAGAAGCTCGCTGCTTTGGTGAGGAGATTCGAGGGTTTCGGCGGCATGGGGACGCTCTTCTGCCTGGGCAGGGTGGACGTCTTGGCCATCGCGGTGGTCTTGAGTTTGTTGTCGCGGCCGAGGACGTCGGGCGACTTGTTGGGCTGCGCGGTGTTGGAGCTGCAGCTCGAGACGAGATCGGGACTGTTGAGCTTGGCGTCTTTGGACGTAGGCGGCAGGTCGGTGTTGTTGTTGTTGTTGTTGTTGTTGTTGTTGTTGTTGCTGTTGCTGCTGTTGGTTTTGGAGGGCTTCAAGCTCGAGTCGGAGTTCTGTCTGCTGGTGGGTTTCGCGTTGGTAGTCGCGTCCGAGCTCTGTCTCGCGGGCTTCTGCTGCTTGGTCTGGAGGCCGGGCGGAGTCTTGGTGCGACTGAATCCCGGCTTGGGTGCGGGCGTCGTAGCTTTCGCCTCCTCCTTCTTCTTCTCGGCGGGCTTGATCGGCGATTTGGCTGGCTTGATCGGGCTCGTCTCGGTCTTGCCGCTCGTTGGGACGTTTACCGCGGACGGATGCAGGTAGCCAGAGCTGGTCGTGGAGTTGGAGTAGACGCTGCCGGGCGATTTGTAGTGGCTGCTGCCGGCCGTCGAGTTGGCGTAAGCGTCGGAGGTCCGGCCGCCCGAGTCTGGCCGCTCTTGGTCGTTGCCGAGCGTCTTGGTCGAGTATATCGAGTCGAAGTTCCGATTGGAGATCTCCGAGACGATCTCGGAGAGCAGGCCCATGGAGTCGGGGCTGGATTTGGCAACGGCACTGGCAGCGACCTCGACGCTCTTGGGAGTCTTGTACTCGTTCTCGGGACTGGTCTTCGCCGCGGAGCTCACCGGCTTGGGCTTGATCTTCTCGGCCAGGGATTCCTCGATGACGGCGTAGATGTTGTCGTTGGACGGCGATTCCTCCATTATCTTGCCGAGACTCGCGTCCGACACGAGACTCGTGCAGTCGTCGTAGGCATTGTCGGCAACTGGCTTAGCTGCTGCTGCCGCTGCCGCTGCCGCTGCTGTCTTGAGGGTAGGATTCTGGTATCCCGGTAGTCCGGGTATCTTGTTGGTCTCCTTCGTTGGCTGAGCAGTGGCCGATTCGGTGGCTTTGACAGGTGGTCCAGGCGGTGGCGAGGTTGGTCTGACACTCGCCGGTATGCTGGTCGGCCTCTTGCTGCCGTTGCTGCCATTGGCCTGTCTCATCGAGCCAAACGTGTGAATGGCTGGCCTCGGCGTCACCTTGCTGTCCCTCATCGATTGGGCTCGTAGGACCGGGTTCTTCTTCTCCGGCTGATCCAGGACAGTGGGCTTGGCGTCGGGCTTGACGGGTATGCTCGCGCTCGGTATCTCGATCTCCTTCTGGGGTATGGGATTCGAGATCTGGAGGTTCCTCAGGATCTCCTTGTCCATGACCTTGCTCGCCTTGAGATGGTGACTCCTGGGCAGGCTGTTGGCGTTGTAGCGGCTCGGTCCGCACTCGTCTCTGCCCCCAGCGGCGGCGGCGGCGGCGTTCTGGGAGTTGCTCTTGACCATGCCGGAGATGGGGTAGAGCATCGAGGCTATCCTCGTGAGGGTGCTGCTGCCGCCGCTGGCCTTGTCCCCCGGTGCGCCTCGTCTCCTCTCGCTCGAGGAGTCTCCGGCGAGGGCCGCGGCCGCGGGGTTCTCGATCGCGGCGCTCCCGGCTCCGAGGAGGCTCCTGTACGGCTCGGCTGCAGCGGCGGGCGCGAACGTAACGGTCGTCTCCGGGTGGAGCCTGGGCGGTATGTCGGGGGCAGGCCTGGTCGGCACCTTGGCGCAGTTGAGCTCCATGGAGGTGCAGGTGGTGGCGGCGAGTACGGGACTGCTGATCAGCGGCCTGGCGGTACTGCCGGCGTTGGGCGGTGGCAGGGCCGGTGGCAGGGCCGGTGGCAGGGCCGGTGGCGCCCCGACCAGCTTTCCCTCGGCCTCCTCCGCCCCGGTCTCCGGGGTCGGCCTGCTGCTGTCGGTGTGCCTGAGGGCGCTGCTGCGCTGTATGGGCTTGAGGTTGGTCTTGATGGGCACCGTCGTGGCCATGAGGGCCGGGTCGTTGATCCTCCAGGCGGGCGGGGCCGGTGCCGTTGGCTTGACCGGTAGGACCGCGCCGGCGGCGTTGACCTCGGGGCCGCCGGTCGCGGCGGCTTTCGCGCTCAGCTGGGGTAGGCCGGGACTGATGCTGAAGCCCTTGAACTGTCCGAAGAAGTTGTTGTTGAAGCGCTCGTCGGGGTCGCTGCTCTTGGGCAATAGGCTGGCGCAGGCGGGATCCTGTTGGCCCGTCGCTAAGCCCGAGTCTATGCTGTCGATGCCGGCACGGGGCAGGGGCTCGATCGTCTTGATGGCTGGCAGACAGCTGCCGTTGCTCGTTCCGTGCCGGGGGTTGTGGTGGTTGTGGTGGTGGTGGTGGAGGCCGCCGCCGCCGCCGCCGCCGAAGCCGAAGCCGCGCGTCAGTCTGTAATTTCAGAAGATGGTGTTTGTCTTGTATTAAGCGATCGGAGGATCGAGGAGTGGGAAAATTGCAAGCGACACCCCCCCCCCCTCACATGTACTCTGTCACACACACTCTTTCAAGCTAGTATATATATATTCATGCATATTTTTCATTATACTTTAGCTTGCAGGTTGCTGAACAAGCATCAACTGTATAGTTGCAATGATTTTTTTTTCTTTTTCGTATAAATAGATTTGAATTCAAAAGTTATGTTGCAGTGCAGAGTTTAAAAAATTAAACGCGATAATATTTTTTTTTAGTTCAAGCGAGTTTATAACAAAGAACTTTTACACCGTGACTTTCAGTGAAGAGACATTCTTTTTCTTTTCACAGACATTAATTCTCTAAACAATCCATCTCTTTATCCACACCAATGTGTAGTTTTTTTTATTTAACATTTTAAAATTTGACTTTATATTGGTTTATAATTACATGGATATCTAATTTCAGAATAACAATTATTTTATTGTAAAAATATAAGTTATCGAAACATTCAAAATTAATTAATTGTCCAATAATTACAGATAATAACAAAGTTTTGCATAACGCTAAATATATTCACTAATGCATCAAACTTAGCCCACAAGCAAAACTACACCACATCATGCACCAACAAAACAATATGCATTATATTCCACTCGTAGCGTGCAGCTCTCTAGCATCATTACAGCGCATCAGAAGTGCAGGGTTATTAGATAGAGGTCGGAAAAGTTAGTAGCAAGCATTGAAAAAAAAAAACAAAAGGAGTGTACATTGTCATTGATTATACATATGTATATACAAGGTTTTGAGAGAACGACACCAGACGCAAATTCACCTTATGAATTTGTTTTTATTGCATTACATGGAATTTGAACGTGTTACAATGAATTTCAGAGCTCAGTTGCCAAGATGCGCGTGCATAATATATTATATATCAGTTCATCGAACGGAACGATAACATTGTTATTATTTGTTTCTGCATTCGATGGCGGCATCTTGCGTTGGATTCGACGTTAATCTTGCGGCAACAGCTTATTTTTCCAACATTTTTCATATATCATACCCATGCATAACTTCGAGAATTGACGCAGTAAAAAGAAAAAAAGAAACAAATCGCGTCGAAACTAAACTGACGCGAAGATTAAAAAAAAGAGGGAAAAAACAATCTTAAAAGGAGATACAGAACCACATGAGAATTGCTACAGATATAGGAGTCGAACATGCAAAGTGAACGTTTTGCATTCCGATTCACTTTGACGAGTAACACAAATTATCTACTCATGCACTTACATCTAAATTGTTCATGCTTGCACACACTTAAAAGCTAAATAATGAGTTTTTTTTTTCGTTGCGTCGTTGATCGCGTCGACTTGACGATAAACTAGATCGATTCTTTGATATTTCGAGCTAATAAATACACGGTTATTCCTAGATGGGATTTTAAAGATCTAGTTTACTGATTAGGTTTAATCATTTTAACAAAATTACGTATCAGTTTGAATTAATGCTATCGTGATTTCCACCATTTCGAGTAAATCAATTAGTATGCGATATATCGTAAACCGGCAGTCAGTAAAATAGATCCCTGGTAACTTTCACTATCCCCTTAGTTAAATCAGCGCTTCTCCAGATAAGAAAATCTTATAATTAAGTGTCACAGTGATGACGAATGCGTTTCCATTTTTAAAATAAAAAAACAATTGTACAAGTACTTTTATTAACATGCGTTATAAGTTAATTCGGATCACAGGTTGTGAGCACATTTGGCAATGCCGCGACATAGTCTGCGTTCTACGTAAGTACATTATTTAATCGGTCACGTAAAAAAAAAACAATTGGTCTAAGAGTTAGTGTTACGGCAAGTTTTTACATCTTCTAAAAATTAAAATAATCTACATAGAGGCAGTGATTTTCAATAATTATCGACTACCTACATTTCTGCTCATTTAAAATGATATGATAATTAACACGTACTTTTTATTTGCGAATTATACTCATAAAAAGTTAAATTTCATTAATCTATTTCTATTTGAATCTTTAAGATAATGAAATACGGCAATATTCTGGCAATATTTTTTTTATTCATCAGAATAATTTATTTTCCTAAATTTCAGCACTTTAAGTTTATTTATTTATTGTCATAAAATAGTTTTTTAAATATATTCTAATTATTGCTTTGTCTTAAAAAGAATATTTATTAATATAATTGGCAAGATTTAAAATCTTTTACTCATTTAAATTTTTTATAAATATTGATATAATTTAATGAAAAGAAGATTAATTTAAAGACATTAAAAAATTACTATTTCATATACATAACGTTTTGAATTAATGGGTATAAATATGAATAGAATTCAAATTAAGCTATTAATAATTTTTGGTTCTCTAAGCTTGTAACAAAAAGCCCAGATACAACAAAAATAAACGTATAGCTTTATTGAAATAGTGAAGCTAACAATTGAACTCTGCATAATACTACAGTCAAATAAAGCTTTATTTTAGATATTCTTTCAGATATCTTTTTCTTTTTAACCATTTTACCCAAATATAACACAAAAATTTTGTTATTATTGCTAGAATTATTGAGTTGATATCACATATATAAAAAAATATATTATACCTATGTAAGTTAAGTAAATCGTTCATTTTAAATGCCCGTGATTCACATTTAGCAAAGCATTTAAATTTTAATAATTCAAATTAAGTATGAGGCAACAATTTTATTGTCCCTCTAATACGTTTTAAGATTACTAATTATTTATATAAATTATCTATTAGATTCTTTCTAAGTTATTATGAAAATTTTTTCGTACTTTCTGGTGTACTTTGTTTTTTAAGTTTTCCTTTGCCGACGGTTTTATGTAAGTACAATTTAATGTATGTATAATTTTCTTGATTATTCAATGGCGGTAGATTATGTTAAGCTTGCTTCCGTTCTTTAAAAACGAAATTAAAGATTAACGTAATCTCCTTTTCCAAAGGGGTATGAAAGTGCTAATTTATTTTTTATCCACTAATCGATCTATCGCAGAATGCTTGTTTTTTCAACTAGAATGATTTTCGTTAACTTTTATCAAAAGATATATCTTCATTTAGTTTAAAGTATTATACAAAATTAGTTAGTCGAAAATATAAAACAATCTTGGTCTAATTTTAGTATTATGCAGTTGTAGTATAATGTGATAAAACAAAATTATTATTTGAAAATATCTCTGATAACATTTCAGTCTTTATATATAAGTATTCACCTACGAAAGCACCTATTGCGAGGCAAACACTTGGGTACACTTTTTATACAAAGATAAAAAGGCACAATCGCGCCAAATTAGCCACTTTCACACGACCCTCCAAAGCAACGAGATTCCCTACTCCGAGCATCACCTATCCCCGCGTCAAGGATTGAAAAACTTGGGCTTGGCGCTCTGAGGCGGCGCAGGCGGCGGTGGGGGCTTCTTATCGTAAAACGGCGCGGGCGGCGGCTTCTTCTCGTAAAACTGAGCCGGGGTCGGCTTGGCCACCGGTAGGGCCGGGGGCATCAGCGGCGGAGGCGGAGGCTGGCCCTTGAGCAGAGCCTCGCTACTGCTACTCGCGGCGATCTGGGGCGTCGGGGCTCCCGAGGCGCTCGGACTCTCGCGCAGCTGCTCGAACTTGAGATCCGTCTTGAGCGTGAGCCCCTTGAAGTTCTTGCAGGGCTGGACGGCGGCCCCGCCGACTCTCTGCAGCTGCTGTATGTGCTCGGCGAGCTTGATGCCGAGCTCGGTCTTCAAGGGACTCGCGCGCCTCGCCGGATCTCGCGCCTCCCTCGCCACCGCTGCCGCCACCACCACCGCCTGCGTCGTCGTCGGCACCTCGTCCGCGAGCATCGACCTCCTCCTGTACTCGATCTCGTTGCTGCAGCTTATCGCCTGGGGATTCGTCGTCGAGACTAGGTCCCTCTTGACTATGCGTATTTTGTCCCTCGGTAGGGTGGCTATGCGCTCGCTTATACTGTAAGGCTTGCTGGCGGCGGTGGGAGCCTCGGGTGGCCCACCACGTACGGCCATG
Source organism: Megastigmus dorsalis (assembly GCA_900490025.1). Taxonomy (NCBI): domain Eukaryota; kingdom Metazoa; phylum Arthropoda; class Insecta; order Hymenoptera; family Megastigmidae; genus Megastigmus; species Megastigmus dorsalis. The sequence continues at coordinate 28,181 of UELU01137289.1, forward strand.
GCCTTGTCGGCGGCCCGCGTAACGAAGAGCCGCTCGAGGAAGGTTTTGCTACGGGTTTGCGAGTTGGCTTTCGGCCGCCTAGTTTTGAAGCAATCAACACTGGATACGTACGTTGACATAGGGCCGCTCGTGCTGGTCTTGTTCCACTGCTTGACGCCTGCGCCGTTGTTGCGGGTGTACCACACGCCGAATGAGACGAGGCCGATCGTTGGCACGATGCCCAGGAAGATTATGTACAGGCTCATTATGTACTCGCTCCTCGCTGCAAAGTCACACAATTCACAGGGATTATTTCAGTTTGATTTTCGATTCGAGCAATTGCGACGCGTTGTGTATATGCATCGCGCGACTAAGTCGTGTCTGACTTTTCGTTAGTTTTATGCATTAGATTATTTTATGCGAATAGAGTTACCGTTCGGATCTTCTGCTGGTCCACTGTCCTCGGAGCCTCCGACTCCGGGTTGAGTACAGTCCGGCGGTTGGAAGCCTCGATTGCAATGACAGTGGCCATTACTATTGCACACCCCATTACCGCTACAGTTGTTTGGACAAGCTTTGCCGCCGAAGGACGAGGTTCGTAGCTCCGCTACCGGCATACATTTTTGATTCACGCACATCTGCAAGGATATAATGTAGGATATGAATTAACGATAATAATTTTTCAAAGCTTTGCTTACGTACTTTTCCACGAAGGTTATTAATTGCTATTTTTAGTGATTTCAATATATGCACATACTTACTCTCTTAATTTGAAATCGGTAAAAGGATTATGGCAGAATAATTGTGCATATTGTATATATATGCACTGGTTATTCAGTGAACTTCAACGTTCACTGGTAAAACAGTGAGTATATATAAATATTAGTTTTCGAGATTAAATTACGAGAGCATAATGATTTTAATAAACATAATACGAATTAAATATAGACAAACGAAGATACAAGCAAATTTGAATAAAAGGCGCGGTAATGATATTTTTGCGAAATCGTACCTTTCCCTGGGCACATCTCGCGCCGTCGGGCGCAAGACCGGGATCGACCTGATTCAGTCCCAGATCGACCATAGCCGATCGGCAAGCTATTATTCTGCCCTGACTATTGATGAACGAATGACTGAGGGTCGCGACCGATTCCATACCGAATTCGAGCCTCTCGTTCAGGTGCTTGCAATGCAGCATGCCGCAAAGAATATTCCTGGCGAAACGAACGAACGTCAATAATTAACATTCTATATAGACACATTTGCAAGTATACAGTATTACAATGTATGCAACTCACTGATCGTGGCACTTGACGTAATTGTGTCCCGTCCTGTTGAATCCGCAGTTGCCGTTCTTGTTGCCCTTGTTGTTCATCTCGTAGCAGAGGGAATCGGAGGAGGATCCGGTCGGTCCCCACAAGAGCTTGCACTGGTCGTTGTGGGTCCTGCAGCTGCCCTGGTAGCAGTAGGCCTTGGTCATGCTGCAGCTCTCGCCGTCTATCTTGAAGACGTCGGCGGGACAGTACTCGCTCTGTCCGGTGCAGTACTCGGGCAGGTCGCACTCCTGCTCCGCGCTTCTGCACTCGGTACCGGCGCTCTTGGGCTTGCAGGTCTTCAGGTCGCAGCACTCGCCGGTTGCGCAGCTCGCGTTCGAGTGCAGCATGCAGGTAGTGGCGTCGCAGCAGGGATTGTCGCAGTTCTCGACCAAGCCGCAGTCGCACTGTTCGCCGGGCTCGACGAAGCCGTTGCCGCAGATCGGACTGTCGAACAGCCGCTTGGGCTTGTTGCGCAGACAGTAGTCCATGCCGTGCTCGAAGGCCAGGGCCAGATAGGCCAAGGAACAGGAGGACCAGTGCGTCGGACCGGATGAGCCGCTCGACGGCGCCATTATGCATCTGACGGACGAAAACGTCGTTATTCGTCAAGAGAGGATAGGAGAAAAAAAAAATCATTGATTCGCGCCATCTCGATCGTGACTTTTGGCCGACATATTCCGAGGCTGTGCCGTCCATATGTATGTATAAAGCGCCACAGGCGTTAAATCAAGTCCAATCGGTTTGTCAAAGTTCAATTTACCGTCGGCTGCGCGCGCGCGAGAGGCGTATAATTACCTCTATCCCTCTCTCCTGGCCGCTCTTCGATTATAACGGAAGCAGCAGCGACAGCGAGAGGGAGAAATACGTTGAGCGAGTGAATTACACTATAGAATCGTAGATATGTCGGAATTGAATTACACACACACACACACACACACATATATGTATAATGCGAGCGCGTTGATTACCTCTCCTCGGGGCACTGGCACTCGCCGGTATCGTGTTCCATGCCGAAATTGTGACCCATTTCGTGGGCTACCGTTGCTGCGACCAATCCTACGACGTTCGAGTGATCCACGGACACGCCGCCCGAGAACTCGTACGTGCAGATCGGACCCTTCAGCGCTTTACCCACTACTCCCTCGTCGAATTGCATTTTCCTGGAAAAAAAAGCGCAGAAAGTTATATATATATATATGTTCGGGGATACGCCAGTAATTAGCTGCGGTGTGCAACAGGCTTTGTTTGGTGGGCTCGATGTAATTAATTGGGAAAATTTTCGACCGTATATAGACTTTGCCTTTTTTTTGCTGTACATGGCTAAGTTACTCATTCGAAATTTGGATAGCTTGTAAACGTAATAGGAGAAAATAGTGATTTACCGAGCGATTTCGCAACGTCAACAGACAACACTGTTATACATCTTCCAGATTTAACAATTAGTATTTCGTTATCGAGTATATAGGATTTCAAACCGCAAAAATAATTGACATTAAAATAGTTGCAGAAATTCATTTATGATCATGAAAATCTTGGTTTATTAAATATTTCTATATATAGTAGCGATAAAAATTATACTATAATTTTGTTTCAGAAAACACTTCTATCCATATAATTTTTCTATAAGTGAATTTAAAACAAAACGAAAACAAAAAAAAGATGTATAAATAATGAACTTACGTGAGCAGTTGTGCGTTATCGTTGGGTATGGTCTTGACCAATCGTTCCCTGCGATACTTCAAGAAATTATTGAGCGTCGTGTCGCCGTTGGTCAACAGGTGTATCTCGTCGGCGTCCGTCCATACCTCGACACCGACCAGAGCGATGAAAATGTTTAGTGGCGTGTAAAGCTGGAGAGAATAAACGTTAAATCGACCTTAATGAGTATAATCGCCTCGTAAACCGTCTCGATCGAAAAATCCGCGCCAACAGTTATAAGCGCTCTCGTGTTTTGTTTTTATTACACATTTTCACAGTTAAGCTTTAATGCTTACATCGTTAAAATCCATCCCCAAACCAACGCGTGCCGCAATCGATTCTAAATCCCGTGATCGATTCCCAATTTAAAAGGCAGCGGCGTATAAATAAAACCCGCAGATGTACAAAGCTCGATACTCCACTGGCGAGCGTTGGCGAGAAAGGCGGCGAAAAAAGGAAGAAAAAAAAAGAAGCAGGTATACTCACGGCATTGATGATGTTGGCGATATCCTTGCAGTGATGGTGGACTCGGGTGAGATTCTCACCTAAGGCCGTGTACTCATTTTTGTCTATAACGAGAACTAGTTCGACGTAGCGCGACTGGCGGTTCGCGTTGTAAGGGCCTCGTATCGTTTCGGTCGCTCTCTTGTGCTGCGAGAAAACAAGAAAATCGGTTTTCCTATAGTGTATATATGTATATATCGTATAGCCGGTGGCTGCTGCTTCATCGTTAGACTTCAAAGAAAAATATTTTCGTCGTCTCGCTCGTTTTCTTTTTCATCGGAGTTCACTATAGCTGGACATTTTCCGACGCGTAGCGCTTTGTTGCGGCATAGACAGTCAATTTTCACTTTATCGATGTAGAAAAACAAGGCGAGGAGAATAAAAGTACGGCGAGTATGTTAACGGTTTGCTGATGAGAAACGATTTTACGCTTCAATTGTATATATGAATTTAAAGCTTTTTCTTTTGCACCGGGACCCGTTGAAAATAAATGCGCGCTGAGCTCGAGATTGATATGCCGAAAGTATTCATAGTGAAAGTTTAATGGCAAAACTTGATTCTAGAAGTTTATAGGGTTAGGCTTCGGGGGATAGAAAAGGCTTGCCAATTTATCAAGGAACTATTTGCTATTCATATACACTTACTCGGGAAGTTCGGTCGACTTTTTTCATGGCGGCGAGCTCCTCCGTAATGTGATGCGACGTTCCTTCGTAACCTGGAACAAAATTCGATATTCAATTTCGATCGTTAACTAGGATCAATGGCAAGGTAAACCGAATATTTAAAATCTTAGAAATGCTGTGACAATTTCTTTACGATTTTTTTTTTAGATTTTTCTTTGTACCTTACTTTATTATTTTAATTTTATTACACACATTATTGTGTGTATTCTATTGAATTAATAAAAAGTTAAAAACAGAGATTATGTAAATTCTGAAGGAGGTCGGATTACCTTAAAAAGATCTTCTCGCTATACAGAATCTCCTTTCGAAATGTAAAGATCGTAATTAATTACAGCGACAATCGTGACTGTCGTTAATAATTCAAAAATGTTATATAACACTGGGAGTGCATTTAAGGTAACAAGAAAGTAAGAATTAAAATATATTTAAACAATTTAACAAATCTCGGATTTTTATATAAAAATATAGCAGCAAAATGTATTTTCAACATTTCAAACCGAAAAATAGTCTCTGTAGTTTCTTTTTTCAATTCAGGCTTTAGTCGAGAGTCGTTGAATGAGTCTATTGGCCAAAAAAAAAAAGAAATACACCGCAGGCCGTCGAAAAAGCGAGAACAAATTCTCCGATAAAAGAAGGAACGCGCGGCGCGGCATCGGAGGTAAAGCGAAGACGAGCGAGAGCCGAAAAACTCAAACGAAAGCAGTTTCTTTGTCTCTTTAGTATATAGCGAGGGATAGGATTGCTTCTGCAAAGAAACGGCTGCAGCTACGGCCAAGAGTGAAATCCCGAGGGGGAGCCTTTTAAGCCTTTTCAAGAGTATAGTGTGTATCATTGCTGATGTGACTATTTTCCATTGATATGGTTCTGCAGTTTTTTTCAAGGCTATCTTTATCGCACATGTACGAATGAGTGACTTGGTCGGAAATTTAAAAATACAAATAACTGTGAATGAATGCTAATTGTGCATACCTATATAATAATCCTAATGTGGATTATTATCGTTATATGAAAAAGGCTAAAAAGTTAAATATAGATGATGGTAATTAAGATATGTAGGCATTGTAAATCTGTTGCAGATTTTTAATAAAGTATACAATAGCCGCGGTAAAAAGCTCTACAAATTTTGACTTTCGAAGCAGGTAATAATGATAAGTAGAATGTGTGGTCCGAAAATTATTAGAAGTAAAAACACATCGTCACTCATCGGGCTCGGCATCAATTTTTTTCTCTTGGTTTCAGTTCTCCCTAATAGAGTCACTCTCCATAGCAGAAGAACCGAACCCTCAAATGTTCGACCTCAAGTGTCCGAACAGCTATATATATACATAAAAGAATCAATCGAATTGACCGATCACCTGCGGGCCGATCCCGAAACGCGCGGGCGACAAAACGCATTAGCAATTCCAAAATCTTGGCTGGGCCGTGAATTACACGGCTTATATACTCTGGAGACGGCCCAACAAGAACAACAGCGGTACAGCACGCGCGGCAAAAGAAAACCGTGTAAGCGCGCGTGCGGCGGACGCGGCTCGGAGAAAGAGAAAGAGAGGAATCAAGAGTCGGGGCATAAAGCCCGTTTAGGGAAAGACCGGTGTATATACCGGCTGCTGCACAGTTTCAGAGACAGAGAGCGAGGGAGAGGGAAGAGGCAAGCGGTGTTTCTTTTTTTCGCGATCGCGGCCGGCTGGCCTTGCGCCTTTCTTTTAAAAGGCGAGCCTCGATCTGTAAGTTCAGGATCATCTCTCTCTCTCTCTCTCTCTCTCTGCTGTGTCTGAGTGTGTGTGTGTGTGTGTAGGTTCGAGGGAACATAAGGCGCGCACGCGAGTTTACACACGGATGTGTCCGCGTGCGCTACGTGTACATCTTTAGGTTTTTTTTTCGCGCGTGCACCGATTGGAAAATGAAGCCGCGTCGTACGATGGAACGTTGTTGGATGCTGTTGCGCGGATTACGAAAGAGTTGACGAGTATGCGTGCAGTCCTCTTGTGAAAGCGCGTTGGTAGAGATGCGCGACGTGCGCGTCTTGTTAATAAGTCTTTCCTTTTGCCGAGCTACGACGGACTATACCTGACGCTAGCGAATCGTTAGAGACTTGTTCGCGGAATGGTACATTGTATTTTGTTAGCAAAATAGCGTAATACCGACTTTATTTAATGAAAAATTGAAAATGTACTCAAGATACTTGAACTTATTTAAAACAATACTACACGTTAATATATATAGATTACTTGGCTGCAATGTTGAACGTATTTTCACAGCAGATTTACATTAATGCAGGGTTTGTTCAGCGGTTAGCGCAATGCCATCCAGACATTACCCCCACGAGCTAAAATATCGATGACTATATAATACACTGCAGGGAAGGATGGAGCAGTGTAAAAGGAATCGATGAGCATTTCCATCGGTCGGCAAAAGTGAATTTAAATTCTCTGATGTACAATATACATATTCACCGAGTGATGGAAGCTTTCGCAAAAGCATAGCTTATTCCAAGTACTTCTTCTGCTTGCGCCCAGAAATTCTCAATTATCAAACTTTATGTATGCCGGGACTTGGTCGGCATTTCTTCGATTCTGCATATTTAAATATCTTCCATCCGTGCTTCCGAGAGAAATCCAACTTTTATTACGGTCCTCCACTTGAATTTAAAATTTCATTATTTTTCACCAAGGATCGTGTACACACATAATATACATTAGGCAGTTTTATCGGTATCGCTTATAACGATAGAAAATATCGAGCGAGGAGATTTAAAAAGTTGGAAGGCAATCGAAGCTAATAACGCGGCAAGTCCAGAGCTCGCTCAATCCGTTGTACGCATATAAATTACGCATTACGCTCGCGGTCGTGCATAGGACGTGACGCGATGCGCGTGCAGCAACGTAAGTATAGGAGCGAGGACTTGTAATATGAAAGAAAGCTAGTACTCACCGCAGGTATTGTTAGCTATGAGATCGGAGTGCTTGTAGAGGTAGTGCGTAGACTGGAGGGATTCCTCCTCGGGTTGGATGTGATGGAGCGATTCGCCGTCGAATATGACGCCCTTTAGGCCCCGACACGTAGACACAGCCGCCCACGAGCCTGGCATGTCGCGGATGCTGCCTTGATAGTGGCATAGTTCCTGCGAACAATCACAAGATATCATGTTTTTTGCGCTCGATACGTAAGAATGAGTACTTGGTTAGTCATGTGCGTTATTATCGTATGCTTATTGTTGATAAATTATAAGTTTTTTTTTTAAGTGAAATTTGTATTATAATCATGGGATTTATTGTTGTTTAATATCAAAATGACATATACTAAATTTTATTTCTCTTTATACCGAAATAATTATTTCCTCAACCTGATTTTATTATACAGAAAAATTATAATAAAAGTTATCAACAATTTATCGGGCTAGTATTTATTTTTAAACTTTCTTTCAGCAAGTAAAGTTAAAATTTGATATCTTATATAATAATTTAATGGTTGCAATGGTTAATTTAAAATTCATATAATAAATATCAAGTATAACAAGGTCAGAATAGCATATAGAATAAGGCCAATAACATTATTTATTCGAGTATAGTTATTTAGATTATTCCTTCCGAGGCAGAAGCTCTCGAAATTAAACCGTTCAATAATTCTAAAAAGCTTCAATTGAGAACATTATCATGAATTTTAATGCTCGGAAACAACAGCATCCTCTGGCCTCGGCAAATTCGATCGATACGAATGAAATTAACGGAACTTAACGGAGACGCTAATTCGATTACAATCACTTATCTATAACAAAAAAAACTGTGTTAATTTAAAGGATGACCTAGTTTAAATGCATTACTATATACATTCATTAATTTATAACACCGAAGGGAAAAGCACGATTTTCTTTTTTCTTTTACATCCAGTTATCATAATCCGTGGTATACACAAGGCCATAAATCCCCGAATGAAAACCAATCAATTATCCAATGGCATAAAAAATCGAGATAACAGGATTTTCCGCAATGCAAAAGGAAAGAGTGCGGGGCGAAAATAATTGGATCGCCGAATCGCAGCCGCGCTTTAATAACAGCGCGAAAGTCGCAATAAAAACCGCTGGTGCCATAGTCGAGGTTCGGCGCGCGGCAGCCGCCGAAATCGCCACCCAAAATTGTCCAAACGAAGCACTGGACAGCAGAGCCGCTACGCGAAACCGACTAACGCTTTGCCGCTCTATACCGAGCATTACACAATCAACGATATATAGCGCCACGAGTGGCTATTTTCAGGCTTCGAGATTTCCGGAATGCCAACTGCAATTGCGCGCGGCTCGACTATACGTAACGTCGCGCACGTGATCCAATTGATAGAGAACGGACGGCATCCGCGACGCCGCTCCCGCGTATATACATATACATACACGCAGAGAGTGTAACGACCTCCGATCGTTCGAGATAGCGCGTCTGCTCTTGCAGCTTTTTTGTTTTTTTTTTTTGTTTCCTTCGTCTATTGTTACGAATGGCGCGGTGTTGGGAATGAACTCGTATGATAATTGGGTGAGTTTCTTTTTACGTCGCTTTTTGACCCTACTACCTATTTTTTTTTTTTACTTTCTATCATGCGGCGCGGGTGACGGTGTTTCGAGGCGCTTCATCGCTCTACAATTACGAAGAGGGAGGAGGAATTATTCAGAGCCGTTATGCTAGTGAACGTTGGACAATGGGTGTGCACACTATTCGCGCTTCTTTTTTTTTTTGTTCAACTTTATATATTTATCTTTTGGAAGGAGAGAATTTATGGGCCGTGGCCGCGCGGGGCTGTTTTGACATATTCAAACGGGACCGGTTTAACAATGTGTATACGTATATGTAATTTACTCAGTCGTGCGAGTGGCAGGTATTTCGAAGGAAACCCATTTTGTTTCTGTTGCCGCGGAATAATATCTTTTGTGCGCGGCTGCTGCGATGACTGACATTGGGGCTGTACGCGGGAAATTGTACAGGCTATAGATTATACGTCTATGTATCGATTTCCGATGATATAGACTTTATCTCGACTGAGGAAGCTTTACTTTTCAAACGGGATGTGTCGGATTGAGAATTGAAGGATAAAAACAATAATGACTTAATAATGCTATAGGAGTAACGGTATTATTACTTTCTGCCAGTAATACAACGATTATTATTAATATCAAATTCCAAAGCTACCGCTTTATTTTTAATTACTCATAATGACTCTATATCTCTCGGGAGTGAAGTGGACTGTCTATTGCCACTTTACACAGCTTTAAGCTAAATGTTCATGTACTAAACAATTGTTATTCCGAAATTCACAATATTTCGACTAGGATAAACGTAGACGCGATAATTTAATTCAATTCACATTGCTTCTTATTATAGTTTCATTTATAAAAGCTGCTTTATATAACATAATAATCTAGCTTTGGTTGTTTTGTCTATTCCACAATTCCATCCAGCATAATATATAAGTTAAGCCTCTTGTGTACCACGACGAGTCATATCTCGTCCAAAATACAGAGAATTATACTGTATAATAGACAATGCGCAAGAGGGTTAATTTAAGACCAATAAATATATGTGGCACTGATCCTCCCACGCAAGTCAAAACATATAAAACTACTCGATCGATCCTCCCCCGCGCACATCCTGCCTATATAGGCGTTAAACTACAAAAAGCCCCCCTCGCGCGCGAATGAAAGGGAAAAAAAAGGAAGAAAAAAGTAGGGGCGTACAAACTCACCACTTTAGGAGGTACGTGCGTCTTGAAGGCGCCTTGATGCTGGTACCTCTCCTTATAGCCCACAGGAATGAGATCCGTATTCAGTCTTAGATCGAGGATCCGAGTAGCTCCGTTCAGCTCTAGACCGATGCTCAAGACGTCCGTGTGCTCCGTATCCTGAAATCAGTTTTCACCACACATAACCACACGATCATTTATTCTTGCCCTTCCTCAATGTCTGTGTACCTCTGTGTACCTCTGTGTGCGTGTGTGTGTGCGAGGGGTTGACGCGGTTCTTTCGAATCGATTTGCGGCTATGGGCGATTTATGGCGCTCTACGCGAGCGGAACTGGAATTCGCGAGATGTTCGCAGTCGTGGTTTTATGCTGATGTCGCATGCGGGACGAGTGACGCGTCATCTTTTCGCCATGGTGATCTTTATAGCGGCCTATATAAAATCTATTTTAATGACGGGACCGCCGCGGGATTACTTGACGTTGCGGCGATGTGTATCGCAGCATCTATGCGCGGAAAGAGGAATATCGATTTAAAATATAGACGATTGCACTTATAGATTTGGTATCGAGCTGTTTATTATAGTTTATGATATTGATTGATTAACTTTGGAAAGTTCCTTCAAAAAAGTAGGGCAGCTATTTATATAAGTCAGGAAAAACTCGAGAAAACTTTGGCGTGTGGTTCTGTACACAAGCAATTTACTTTTAAGATTGACGTTTTTCTAAATCAAATGTAAGGTATAATGTAAAAATATCGTGGATACAAAGTACGCATCGATTTAAATGATCTTTCTATAAAAGGCTTTATATATAAACGTATACGTTTATTTATGAAACGACGACGCGTAAGCTTTATCTTGCGTAATCATTAATAAATCGAACAAGAGACAGTTTACGCTCCCAATAACGTAATAATAATGAAATAGATAAGCGATACATCCCACGGTGTGTTTCTCCATTGATTCACAAGCGATTCATTCTCTAACTAAACAATCGTTTACAGCTCCATTTTGCACAACCACCCATAAATAATCCATACATATACCGCGTCATCCACACGCTAATCAGATTAAAACCGAATAGCCAATACAAGAATCTCCTCACGACACATCCTACCAAAACAAAGACCTTCACTAAAAGAAAAATGCAGGAATAAAAGACAAAAAGAAAATAATAAAGAAATCACTGTATTATACAAGCGCGCGATACAATTCTCGTCCGGAGGCAACAAACTTTGCAAAAGACAATTAACAAGCATCACGCTGCTTAAGTCCCCCTCGTAAATCACCGGTACTGCACGACGAAGTAACAGTATATAAGGTATACGTATATATATGTAGAGCGAGAGCGAGAGAGAGAGAATTGCCAACTGCAGCAAACTCTCGCATGCACCGCCACGTTTAATTTAGTTGCATAAGCGTCCCGCGTTTATATACATATATAGGTATACGCAAGTTGAAGTCGGAAGTATTAAAGGTGGACAAACTTATGAATTTGCCGCGTTTATACGTGTGGCGCCATGGTATACATAATGCATGGCTCGCGCCGGGCTTGGAGTTTCGTTTTCCATGCGAGACGAAAATATCGTGTTTGTGCGGAGTGCATGCAGAATGATGCGCGTGCAGGCTTGGGATCAAGGACGATATGGCTCTCTGTGTAGGGACTCTGTTGAGGAGGTGAATCTTTCACGGGGGGAACAATTAGAGAATTATATTTTTGAAGTAATTTTGGACCGAAGGAATGTTTTGTGAATTTTCTACCTTGCGCGACGTTTTAAAATTCAACATGATGACCTCTCTGCCTTTGCAGCAGCTTCGTATCAGTTTAGGACAATATTGGAAAGCTGTCAAAATATTATACGCAAGACTTTGAGCTTGAAAGCGCATAATGAGAAACTGCAACGTTGATCTATGATGTTGCTGCATCGCGCCCGGACTTAACCATTATACGGAAATTCTTCTCGCGGAGAGCGTGCGAAATAACGAATAATTATACTCGCATATTTCGTTTGCTGAATTTATACTTCTTATAGAAACTGAAGAAATATCCATATAATGGTGAACTAAATCTAGGAGTAATATATATATATATAGCTATTAAAACAGAATTTCAGAAGCTTGACAAGGAGAGTCGCGCACCTGTTCGCTCCCGAAACTTAACTTAGATATATATATCACAGCAACGTAAGTAAATTTCTCGTGAAAAGTAAGGTTGAAAAGGCCGTATTATCTTTGGGGTCGAAGACAACAGGTGCGCGCACACTCGCTAAACTCCTCCACAAACCAGCAGCGAGAAACTCCCACACACTGTATATACGTGCATTAAATAAATCGAGGTATACACGGGAGAGCAGTAGATCAAAGGAAAAACGGGGGGTATATACAACGAGGATGGAAACGCAGCTGTGGCCGTAAACACAGTGGCGGGGCATCCCCGGCTCGCGCGCACAAGAGATAACACCACCAAAAGATGATAACTAAGTGTATGCATTATCCAGCTCATTAGTTCAGCATAGCACGAGCTGCAATGAATATCCACGTAATAGCTTAACCTAATTACCCCCAAAGTGTGTACATTCTTCCCGAGGAGCCGCCATATCAATTTACTGAGATTCAACGGAATGAGTTGCGCAGCAACCGAGTTAAGAGTGTATGCGCGTGTCTGTGACTCTAGCTCGGTTAAAAGGGCCAAATTGGGGGAAAAAAAAATAAAGTCCAAAGTAAGCCGAGTAGGAAAACGAATGTTTCGCGAGAGCTGCGTGATCGGGAGTACAAAATCGTCGTCGGGGGAGTAGCGATCCCGAGATGTAGCAAACACACGCTATAGAAGAGAGTCGCATCCGCGAGTTCGCGTAATAAGATTTAGACCATGTGTGTATGTGTGTGTGTGTCGAGAGGAAACTACGTGGGACGACTTAGAGTAGACGAATCGCATATCATTAGATGGCTTGTGTTTGTTTATTTCTTAATCTGGATGCCCGTTTAAATACTGAACGAATGTGGAATAATCCTTTTCTTTTTGTGGCGGATGCGATAGAGAGAGCTTTTTTCTTTTTATCAGGATTACTATTTTTGTTGGTGGTTATTCGGTGTATTTTATGTTTAAAATGTGATATTGGAATCTATAAAGCTGGATGAGTCATCGAGTCCGAGCGATAAAAAAGAGTTCGTTACACTTTGTATATGTATAAAAAGCAGCGATTTAATATCCGCGAAACGTTATTTTTCAACACTTTCGCTTTAATCGCATTTATTTACTTTGTCCGACAGAAATACTCCGAAATCTTTGTATCTCCAATAAAAATCCTAGCTTAATCGATATCACACACAACAGCAATGTAGATAATTCGAGAACGAGTTGGAAAAACACTCGAGAAACGGAAAAAGGCTATACCATTTGATTTCCCGAGTACACGTACACGCGCTCACTCGCATATAACAATTTACCCCGGTCACATGTCTATATATATCTATATGTTTGTGTATATATGTATATAGCCGAGACCGGAAAAGGGGAGTCCGAGTTTCAATTTGAAATTCGGATTTCGGTCGCGTGCCCGTATAAATACGCGCGTACAAGGGCCTCGAGGCTCTATATATATACCGCTTGCTCGGAGAGGATTTTTTTTTTATTTCCTCGGAGGGTCACCTACAAGCTGTGCGAAATCAATTTCATTCCGACTGTACAAATTTGATTTTGAATACCTTTCTTGTTCACTTGAGCGCGAGTTGGATATACATTTTTTTTTGTTAGAGGCACCTGCACGCCGCTGGTTTTTGCCGATGCCTCGAGAACTTTTGAGCTTTTTTTGTTTGCCGTTTTGTGATTTTGAGGAAAATCAGAAAATGGATAAATAATGCCATTGCGTTAGTTTGAGGATTCTTAGAAATCAAAGTTTCTTTGAAACGTTCTATAATGCAAATTCCAGCTCCTAAATTGTTTAACACCTCGAATATTTATATTGAATTAAGCTTATTTAAAGCATGGCAATAATTTGGATTATTAATTCCATATATATTGTAAATATTGTAAGACAGTCTCTATGTAGTTGGATCATAATATGGATAGGTCCAAGAAATCTCCACTTTTTTACATCACGTAGCAAAAGAGCCATACAATCCCGATCAAATTAACAATTTCCAAGTGCCAAACAATAAATCACAATTCAATTTACTCGAAGAGAACGCAATCGATTCCAATCTAAAGACTCCGATAGCAGCGAAAACTCGACTGTGAAAGAAGTAGTCGTTGCGTTAAAAGTGCACTTAAACTTTCCGCGCGCGAATCGAACAATATATCCAAAGTACTTACGTACTCCAGTCAGAGCAGTTCGTAGGCAATCGATCTCTCCCGAGAGTTTTACGCCGAAAACGCAATATCCATGACGGGCGAAGGACCCGGTTGTAAATCCCAAATGGGAACCTATATACATTTCCTATATATACCGAGGTAATATTACGAGGCACTCAAAGCTTGAAGCCCAGTTACAGCGACTGCGGGATAGAGAACGGCATCCCAATCAACTGTACATGTCGCGGTTAAGCTAAGAAATTGCTTGTATAAACAAGCGTTTGATGCCGATGGGAGAATTGTGCTGCGGGTCCAGTTACTCAGCGACATTAATGATCCTGGCTGCGTAATAGTGTCTCGTGGCAGTTGGGAATAGTTCGTTGCGCGATGGGATTTCGATGATCGAATGGCTTGTGGCCAATTGAGAATTTACATTCCAACGATATTGGAATCAGAGGAACAAAGTAGATATTCCATACATTTACCAGTAGCGCGCAACGTGCAAAACTGCCAAGAAAATATTGACGCAAGAATTTATGTATTTCCACTGGCTGACGACCACTCGGTCCTCGGGTATACATATAGACGAAGAATTGAAAGGAGTTTACAAGCGACAGTTGGCCAGGAATAAAGTCCGGACCTCCCAAACCTCTCGACCAGAAGTGCAGCGTGGAAAATAGCGTTCGAACCTTTGTCGGCGTTAAGCCGCCGATCCTCGTTACCTCTCCGCATGGCGTGTAATTTCCGCGAGGAGGAAATGGCCATTCAAAAGGGATGAGTCGGACTTGGGATTTCCCATCTCGCTCGACGCCGTCCGCCAAAGTGTCCATACAGCCGGGGTTTGATAAATTCCGTAGGGAGAGGCCTGGGCGCAAGTGCACTTTTGCGTATACAGGAGCACGTCTTCCGTTTGGGGATTCAGTGGCTCCGCGTCGACTAATGTACTGCTGGGTGGTGTATGGCTGCTATAGTATAGCCGTTGGCGGCTTGTCGAGGTGCAATTGTAGCTCGGCTGCGGAGATTGATGAAGTGGCGGTGAAAGGGTTCGACGCCGAGTCTGAATGCTTTTGCCTGCTGTGTTGCCTCTGCGTGTGTAGGTCGCTGCTGCTGCTGCTGCTGCTGCTGCTGCTGCTGCTGCTTTCTCGTGCCTTTGATTGATATCGCCAGCGATGCGATGTCCCTGATGAGTGGTGGACTTTTTTTTTTCTTTACTTTATCCGCTAATCGATGAGGGATGATATTGCCTTAAATTGTTGATGTAGTACGTTTTCAATTTTCTTTATCTTTTAATGTGCTACTTTAAACGGTACTTTAGAATATGAATCTATAAAGGAATTTTTGTTTTTGGGTAACATGAAAAAGAAACTGTTTTTCTTTTCGTTCTTTTCGACGAGGTTCATTTAAATTTCAACAATTTTTTTGGATGCATTTTTAGAAAAGCGTTTGAGCAATTATTCTCTCGTTCAAAGCTCGTTACAGAGTTTTGCATCGACTAGAAAAAGTTACCGCAACAAAAAACTTCCGTTTGAAGTTCGTTGAAACTGCATTTTTTGCTCAGATTCAATGCATAGTTTTCGATCCTTGTAACGACACAAATTGCAATCGAACTTCTTTTTACAATAAACTCAATAGAATTAATATCAAATGTACAGCAAACGTTTCTTATTCTTCCAAACGATAATTTGCAAATATATATAATACATAATGGGCTTATTAACTGCTTCTTGAACTATTGCGCACATTTTCATACAATAATACCGCGCGCGCCATATTTAACTTCCTTACAAACTGTACGAAACTTTATAATTATTCGAAAATTGCTCTCGCCCTTTAAATTTTATTACATACCGTTTGGCTGCAGCAGCTATAATTATACGGATACAATTAGCTTGAAACTTATACTCGCCGCTTAATAGACTCCTTTATTATGCATCAATTTCGTCTTGATTTACTTTATAGTCTGCGGAAACGCAGCGCGCAAAGCGATCCAACCAACTTTTGACCTTTTTGTCTACCTATATAAAGAAACCAACAAGTCTAATTTTTCAGCTCCAACTGCACACACACGTTCTATATATTGTATAAGACGAATTCAGCTACACAGTCATAAGATACAAAAGGGAGTCGGCATCATGTTGAAAAAAAAAGCTCAAGCGAAATTAATCGAGCTGGAAAAATAAATCAAGAGTTCGGTTCGCGGAACACGAGAAGCGTCGATCGCTGCCGGGTATATAGAATCCGCTCGGCGGAAACCCGACAGCAAAGCGCGGGGCTCCAGTGCGGCGCGCAGATGTAATTTATCTATAGAGAGGCGGACAAGAAGCAAGAAGCACGCCAGAACGGAGAGAACTGCATTCGCGGGAAAACAATTGATACTCTGTGCGTGTATGTAGGCAGGAGTTCGAGCGAGTGTCTCTCTCTCTCTCTCTCTCTCTCTGTGTGTGTGTAGATATAAACCGGTTAGTGCGAAAACGGAGATGGATCGGCCGCTGCACAATCGTGCGTGCGATAATGCCAAGGTTACGATGGGAGGCGGGGATACACACCGAGGTGCGGAGAGATGCGTGCAGACTGCACTCGGATGCTTTTTCGCTTCCTTTTACGCCGAGTCCGCGAGAGAAGGCCTTTGATCCGCGTCTGTTGCCTATACTGGCGACTTATCGCGCGACTACTCTCTGCGCGCAGCCTCCTCTATATAACACGACGCTTCTGTGCAATATCGTGTCTGTAGCCTCGTTCTGCGGATAAAGAGGGGAACAAACGCGAGCGTTGAGCTAGTTTCTCTATCGCAACTGTTAATTTTCCTTCATTTTTCGCTGTTTTGATGGGCGTTTCGAAATCGAGCGATTTCACATATATACATTGTTTCGACTAATTAATGAGGTTGAATTGATTGTAGAATAATATGTTTCCGATCGCGCAATACAGCGATTTGTAATTTCTACCGATTCAGCTAATGTGGTGTCATCTGGTTTTTTTTTTGCGAATAAGTTTGACGAATGGATCTTTACAATACAATACGTTTTGTGTAATCTTTTAAGAACATTTGCTGTGTCTCTAATTTGCAGTAAAGTATATGGGAGTGCTCATATCAGATGTGATTCATATCAGATTATCATTGATTGTGATTCACGTGTTTGAGGAGCGTCGTTTTATGGACTATACAAAAAATATAAGATTTTCATATTATATACTTTGAATATTAATCTAAATTATAGAATAGTATTTATAATCTGTAAGGATATGCATAATTTAGAGGTTATATAGTTTATTATGCTTGAACGCCTATCTCTTGAGTTTTAATTAACATGGAATAAACGATGAATCAGACTCTTAACTTCACCTTGCTTGAAAACGATTTATTAGATCGACCATTGAACAGTTCCACCTTAATTAAAAAAAAAAACAAAACAAAAAAAATCTAACATACAAACGGTTGAAAAGAATCTGCTAATTGCAGCTTCGAGCACCAGCCAAACTCAGGATTTTCCCAAACAAACTGTACAAAAAGCTCCGCATTCTCGGTAAAACTCTACGCAATTCCTCCACTAAAACTATAATAATGCAGCGAATTAGTTTTGAGCTCGGCTCAAGCACGGCTTCTCCAAATAGCAATATAGCCTTACTACAATACTCGCTTCGTTTAAGTAGCCGTTGCCGCTGCTGTTCTCGTTTCTGAAATAACGCGATTCTCTGGCTGTTGCTATATACACGGACCAAGTGTCTTCGTGTATACGTGTGTGCGCGTGTGTGTGAGATGAAGAAGCTCCGCACTCGTTACACTAAATATAGCTCAAATTGCGGCTTTGTGCGCGGGCGCGAGCGAGACATTTTCATAAATGCGATATTAACGTGCGGCAACTGTAGGCTAGACTTTCCGAGTGGCATACTGTGTTGCGTCGCGGCAGCCGTTACAACGTTCGCGACTCCTTGATGATTTGCGCGGAGGCGTCGCTGCTGGATTACAACGTATTACGATGGAAGCTGTTCTTTTCGATCACGTCCTAGACTTTCCTTGAGATTAGCGAGTAGATTTTTTTCTTTTTTTTTGTTGAAGAATGCTAAGCTATACAATGTTTGTACTTTTATCATTTTGTTATCGATTAATTTTAGTTTGCAGATGGGAAAATTGGTGGCTAATGAGCGTCCCAACCGGAAAACTAACTCAGCTGAAGCAGGATAAACAGCGCGCGCGCCTATATATGATTCGAAAAGAAAAAAAAAAGACCGCATTCACCACACGCGGAATCATTCCTTTATTTCTCCGCTATGCAAGCGCTTTTCGACCGCAATTACTTAATC
>UELU01137289.1:46689-68888 GCA_900490025.1 Megastigmus dorsalis
ACTTTCCTTGAGATTAGCGAGTAGATTTTTTTCTTTTTTTTTGTTGAAGAATGCTAAGCTATACAATGTTTGTACTTTTATCATTTTGTTATCGATTAATTTTAGTTTGCAGATGGGAAAATTGGTGGCTAATGAGCGTCCCAACAGGAAAACTAACGAGTTATTTAAAAAAATAAAATAAAATGTCCAAGTGCTTATAGCGGCAAAACAAAAAAGAACGTCGCTTTTCAATTTTCTCAAAAGCGTCAGAACGTAGCATAATGATCGGCGACTCAGCTGAAGCAGGATAAACAGCGCGCGCGCCTATATATGATTCGAAAAGAAAAAAAAAAGACCGCATTCACCACACGCGGAATCATTCCTTTATTTCTCCGCTATGCAAGCGCTTTTCGACCGCAATTACTTAATCGACAGCCTCTATAAAGTCTATACACACACGACGCACGCGTAACACGATAAAAATTCGTAATCAACTTTCGCGTTCCAAATGCGCGCGCGTGTACGTTTTCGCGTGTGGTCGCGTATAATTTAATACGTATAATCGTTTGTTTGTCCGCGCGGCAGCGGTTACCTCTCTCTCTCTCTCTTTCTCTCTTTCTTTTTCATTTGCTCCGTTTTGTTCCAATGCGACGCAGCTGGGATTGTATTTTAGTTCGGTCTCTACTGAACAGAGTTGAAAAGCTAGCGTGTGTTAATTTTAAATTTGGTTCTTCAATCATTGATTGCTTACTCGCTTTATTCTTTTATACGGATATATCTTATTAGGAATTAAAATGAAATTAGTGATTCCCGTACTTCCAAAAGCTTATTCATATATTATACATTTAAATTATGGGATCAATGTAGACTTTCCGAAGAATGACTATGTATTAAGAGCAGCATCACCGATGCTTCATATGATTTAAAAATCAAGCACCTCTCCGATGCTCAAAACATATTTACCCCGCAAACTCTCGAAAATACTATAACGCAACGGTACATATATAGAAGTCCAAGATCTATACGCAATATATCCACACTTTTGCCCCGGAGATTTTCGAAAATACTCGGATGCCGCTCGTTTGCGCTCAACCATAACTCTCGCACACACACACACACACACATACTCTGCACCAAACGAGCGGCGCAGAGCCCAGAGAGACAGAAGCATCGTTTCTGCATATAATAGCTCTCAAAGTACACGACCACGTATGCAACACGCACCCGCGCTTACACACACACACACACACACACACAGAGAGAGAGACGCGCCTTCTCGAGAGATCGGTATAGGGCTTTTGTGTGCCGGCGCGGTGGACCGCAGCGTCTTCCCGCACCCGCAAACAGCAGCGACTCCGCCCTCGCAATGATGCCCCTCGGCGAGCACACGCGCGCGAGTACAGCGGCAGCAGCAGCAGCCGGTGTGAGGTCCACCCAGGGCTCAAGATTTCTGGCAGCTGCACACACGAGAGAGATTCGGACGACGCGGGCCACGCTTATATACAGCTCTCCCTTTTGTCGCGCGCGGCTCTCTCACTTTATGGTCTGTGCTCAGAAGTGCGCTGCAGCAGAGGCCCTATTGTCGGGGATTTCGGGGGTTGGCGAAGGCCTCGGCTCTGTGTGGAGAGAGACCGGGACGAATTATTGAGACGCCGCCGCTGCTGCTGCTGCTGCTGCTGCTGCTCATGGATATGGTTATAGAGGTGGGCGGCTATGGCCCTTCTTTTTCTTTTTTTTCTCTTTTTTTTTGCTCGAGCATCTCGCTTTCTTTCCGAGGATTGACTTCTTTGTGCCGCTGCCGAGAGGCGCGCGCGCGTGTTTGCGTTAATTATGCCCTTGGGTGTGCTGAAATTTATTGCTGGCTGCGACTGTGGAGGGATGAAAGGTGCGCGGGGAGAAGAGGCTTTTTCTCGGGTTATTGGTGTATGTATATATAGGTGGATTGTATCAAAAGGGGACGAATTATATCGAATTTTCGGGTAAATATTGCCACTGGATTGACCGATAATTACTCTCGGTGTACGTTTATTTTGAAAATAGTATATCTAGGCTGCAATCAATATTAGTGAATTCAACAAGCATATATGTATGCATGAAAAGTTTTGTATTTATATGTATATTAAAATTCAGTCTATGCATGTGCTTGAAATTCATGAGTGCTACATATTCAAGCTTTGATAATAAATAATTTCAACGGTGTGCATACACTATAATAAAAATCAAGTGAGAAAAACCATATTTGCACCATCGAAAAAATCAGAAAAATCGAATCGAAAAAAAAAAACAACCGCTAAAACACGACAAAAGAACGCGAGAGAGAGGCGTACGTGTGAGTTCAGTCTCCGCATGCGGTCATTGTGATCGCATTTTGCACGTTACACGCGCGGCGCACTAATGCAAAGGGCCGCGGGAGGCGTACCCATATATGTATATACAAGCGAGTGTAGAGAGAGAGAGAGAATAGGGCCACGTCACTCGGTTGCAGCTGATAAGCCTCTCGCAGCACTTTGCCCTGTGCTTTTCGGAGGCTGTGAATATAGGTATACAACAGAGAAAGACAGAGCTTGCGGTTAGAGCGTGTACTTTGCCCGCGCTCTCTCTCTCTCTCTCAGGCCTGTCCTGTATTGTTTCGGTGATGTATGGGTTACATACATATATACTGGGCTGACTGCAAATGTGCGGCGGCTATATACTCGATTCGAAGACTTTTTAGGATATACGTCCAACTGAACAGTACTTGTTTAATGCGTAGTGTCAACGAACTTTTTGCAGAGCAACAGCACCGAGCGACTATGGTGGTGTCTAAATTCTATATTTTGTGGCATTTGTAGAACCCGTTGGAATTGTGCGAAAAATTATTCACAAAGTCTGTACAGTGAATTTTTGCAAATCTAATTTAACATCTACGCACTTGTAAAATATATATATATACAATAATCTTTTCCTTAAATGTATATTATATGTACGCATATATTTTTACTTTCAAAAATAAAAAACGATCATACATATTTTCATTTTACTCGGTTTGTCGCATTTAGGTTTGAAAAAAAAACGCAATCGCTACTAATGAATACGATTAGCGAATGTTGTGTCTGTCGGCGATAATAATCGACTGCAACGTATATGATTACGCAATATTCCCTCCTATAACCTGCACTGTGTTTATCGCATGCAGACGTTAGCGCGAAATCGGCAAATTGGCGTCCGCGTGAATGTCTTCTCTGGTTCATTTCCGTGTTTATTTAGAGGGGGGCAGTGACACGAGGTGGTCAATGTTTTGGCATCGGTTTATCGATTACATTACCCGAGGCTTCCACAAACAAAGTCTCGCCAGTCTCCCCCTCTCTCTCTCTCTCCTTTTAGCATTCACTTTGCACAATCAATCTACATCCACCTCTATCCTCTGTATTTCGTTTTGCAGTCCATCTTTTAATGTCCTTCGTTTTAGCTCGCGTTTTCCACTTCATTCTTTTCCGTGCAATTTATTTTCGGGGCTTGGTATCGATCGCTCTCTAATTTATACGAGTCCATTATATTCAATTCGAGAAGTGTCGAAATATATTATATACGTTACGAGCGGAGCGAGAATTGAGTTTATGGACACTCGTGACAGATGCACTGTCATCAGAAACTTTAAAAAATATATTAATATATGTATACTTGAACACTCCAGTACAAATCATACTAAATTGAAATACAGTTCTGTGAATTATTTTTAAAACGAGCATTTCACTCGTTTGTGAATGTATATTCCGCATAATGCTGAATAAAACGATTGCTTGTCTTCTGCAGGTTATTAATCGCATCCGTTATCCTGGAAAATATTTGTTGCGACATAATAGCATGTCAACTTGGAGCACTCGACAAGAAAAACTGGCAATTCTTATTTTATCAGAGCACGAATAATGTTTAAGTAAGTTTACAAGACGAGAAAATTCTAACTTTAAACAATCTCTAAGTTTCGAACCTCTTTCAAAGTCAATGACCAAAGCAGCAAATGTTCTAAAAAAACCAAACGAATCCTTATGAACGAATCTTCCAAAACGTACAATTACTTCGACTATTTAAAATCCTAATTCGCCTCCGAGAGAAAAAGAAAAAGAACTTTTCCTTACTCTCTCCATGAGCATCGAATCCGTCAGTAAGGCTTTCGGCGCTCGGAGAGATGCAAATGCGCGTCCCACCTGCAGCAGCAGTGGCACACGGGGGTTATAGGACGGAAGGAGGCGCTTACACCGAAGGCCTGGCGCGCGCACTTTGTATGCAGTCGTGCCGGCGGTGAATTTGCATCGAAATCGTTACGGCTCTGCCGAGAGGAGTAGAGCCAGTCAAACGAGGAAAAAGCGCATCCGCGCGAAAGACCAAAGCGTACGGTAGCGTCAGCCAGCAGCCGCGACGTAATGCCGAACGTTTCTATGTATATGCACGTGTGGGGGAGCTAAACTTTTTGTTGCCTCCGAGATGATGATGAGGTCTTGGTTCTTTTTTTTTTATATGGCAAAGATAAGGGTAAGGTGAGGATTTAGTCTTCTTTTTCGGATGTTCATTTTTCGGGTGATGCGCGCGGTATTCGCTGGAGAGGTTGTGATTTATATATGTTAAGGTTATTGGGGCATCTTGGGTGATTGATGACGCAAATGGTTCTGTATATACCTTCTGTACGTTGTGGTCTTAGTTGATGAAAACTAATTGTACTTTTCCATTATTATTTTGGTTCTTGGGCGTATTATCTAATAGTGGTTAGTTATGGCCTTGGTATAATAAAAGCTTACAAAAATATTCATCGTTCATATTATATATAAGATAAAACGTCATTTTGATTTAATTGCAAGAATCTTATATGTTTCCAATTCTTATCTGGCGTTGTCTGATTCAATGATCGACTAATTGAACCAAACGTTACCGAGAAAATTTGAGCTAAAATAAAAATGATATCGCGGATTCCAGTTACAAAAACTCAGGAGCCGCACATCGTTTAGCGGAGCGCGATTGCAAGGGTGCGCGCGAGCAGCGAGTGAAAACGCCGCCATGCACGAAAATAAGGTGTTGAACGCTCGGATGGAGATTAGAAAATGCATCGTATAGTCGGTGTATAATATAATCGTCAGTAATAATAATAATAATAATAATAATGGGTATACGTGGAGTATACTCACGCTTTCTCTGGTCGAGGCGATCTCGCGTTTGCTCCTGCCGTGGTAGACGCGGGGTCGCACGACCTCGTGCGTACTGAAGTCCCCTGACGGACCTGTAACCAGAAAGAAGAAAAATCGCTTTAGTTCGCTCGCTCGAAATTCCTCGGGTATGGCGAGAGAAATATGTGCTAAAAGCTATGGTTCATATCGCACTTGGGTTAAGTGTGTACTCGTGCGCGCACTATGTTCGCAGCCGTAGATGTATGACGTCTTTGGGGAATTCTGTGCTCTGTATAGCGGGGTGGTGACTGAATTCAGCTGCTCCTGCTGCTGCTGCTGGGAATGGGTGGCTTTGTTGGAAACTGAGGGATTGTGTAAGCGCGTGCGGTTTTTGCCAAAGAGCTTTCGAGTCCATAGTATTTTCGGTCAGATTTTAAATTATTTCTTACGACTAAAATGAGATTTTTTCCCAAGGTATATAAAAATAGTATTGTGGATTAAAAAATATGTTTTGATCGAAACATCAAAAGAGATATAATATAATTATGAAGGGAATTAGAAATTATTTCAAACTTCTTTTCAAGGTTTTCGCGCCAGGAGCAAAAGAAAGTAATTGCAGCGTTGTAAAACATATGATGGGTATGTTCATTAGCGCGTGAAAGTTCGTAGCACTAAAGGAAACGGATATACTAGTGCAAACATATACCTTACATTAAGAAGTCTATTATTTCTTTTAAACGGTCTCTTTGTTACGATGATGCTACATTTTTGCTCGAGAATCATAACGTAGAATAGTTAAGAATTTCTCGAATTGCAGACCTTAGTGAATTGTACGAAGAATGCTTCATAGCAAAAGAGAAAACAGAATAGAGATCACTAAATTAAGCGTACTCTTCTTTTGTTTAACGTTACAAGAACGTATATAATGTTATAAGTATTTCTGCATAAAAATAGTGTAAGTGGTTGTCCTTACGCTCAGGAAATGTTTGTCTAAACAATTTTCATAAGAGACTAAGTCATTACGCAGTAGATGCACGCCAATTTTTTCCTTAAAGGACATCAATGAAACTTCTCTCAATATAAAAGTAATTCGTTAAAATCGCTTGCGTGATTCTTGTACTATTTTTAAAAATGAAAGCTTCAAAGGCTAAGTTATTATGGTTTAATTTATTTACGAATTATATTTAACTTTTATATATTGGAATACATGATTCATTTTGATGAAACTAAATACCAATAAATATTCTATATGAAATTTCAGAACGATTCAGGTGATAATTATAACAAAAAAAATTCTGTGAATCAAATAATAAACAGACCACTGGAACGGGTTGAAAAAATTTATGTGTCTGTGAGAAATTTGAGTTCCGTAAAAAAAAAGCGAATGGTAAAAAATATCCGGCACTGAAATTGCAACCCGTTGATTGATAGCTTATATGATTGATGGTCTCTATTTGATACAGTGGCTGTGGATTTGAAAAATCAATAGAGGTTGAATATTCTTTAGTTCGATGCGCGGCAACATTTCAGTGTTTACATTGGAATTCTATTCATATAGTGATAAATCCACATTAGATATATTTTTCATTTGCTTTATGAAATTACGAATAGTCTGCAAATAATAGTTTTTTTTTTAATTGAAGATTAAAATTTACACATGTTTAGATATTCACCAAGTTATTAGCTATACCAACTTGTGAATATGTTTAAGGTTATATTAGTCAAATTCACTGATTGTATAATCAGTTCAGAATACGTTTGCATAATAATTTTATACCTAAGGTAACTAAAACAATTTATTCACTGCAGCAACTAGCTGTATGTAAACCATATAATGGAAACGGTTTTTCAAGTACTATTTTCCTATGTACGAGCAATGTAATTCTGCGTCCATCAGTTAATTTTCCGCTCGTCAGAAAACCACCGACAGTAGCAGCAGCACGGTAAACTAAAAGGAAAAAGTCTCATCGTCGAGTCTACCTCTTTACCTCTCCTCGCGCCAGACTACCCGAAACACTGCAAAACTCCCCCCCTTAGCAGGCGAATAAAAACCATCGCCACATTTTTTTTGCCATACTCGACGAGCCTCGTCAAAGTCCTCCTCCTCGCCACGTCAGAGGATGTGCGTGCGGTGGCATGATATCGCGCGCCGCGAACATCCGCATAATCAAGGACGTCTCGCGATGGGACTGAAGAGAGAGAGAGAGAGAGAGAGAGAGAAAAGGCGCAAGTGAGAGAAGAAGGGGTTGTACACACGCGGTAATTAAGCCTTTACCGAGGAGAGAAAGAGAGATAGAGAAAGATAGGGGAGAAGGGAGGCGATAGCACGGAGACTCTGGAAACGTCGGATCTTTAAATTATGCAGGAGGCGACGCTGGGTGTATAAGCCTTGCCAGTTTTGCAGCTCGTGGGAAAAGGCCGACGACGAGGCTCCGTGTGCCTCTGCTACCTCCACTCGTGTCTGGCTAAATTTAATTTGAATTTCAAAGAGATTTTCCGTGCTTACGAGCCTTTTCTTCCCTCTCTCTCTCTCTCCTCTCCTGCTGCTGCAAGCAGCTAATTCTTTTTCTTTTTTTTTCAGTCTGCTTTGCTTTGCGCTCCACTTTTCTTCGTTGCGTGCGTGTGTGTTCTCGGCTTTCCCCTTTTTTTTGATTTCTTAATTGTAATAGGGTTGATATGGCTTATGAAAAGTCGATAGGCGGCGTGAGTTATTTATCTGGCCTATTATGTTAATTAATAATTCGTTGATAAATATATGCAGATAAGTATTATTTCAATTTACAGGTTATCCAACATTTTACAATAATATTGATCTACAAGATTTTTATTCTAAGCATTATAATAAAATAATAAAATAAACAATATATATTTAATTCCCTTTTAGCCAAACGCAAACATGTTCATCAAACATTTTAATACAAAAATAATCTAAATTACAGAAATCTCTTATAATTCTCGTGGAATTTAACCAGTCAGTCTTTAATAACCCACGATTTCGCGAAATAGCAGTAACTACAAAACTGTATCAAGACGAGACAACACAAATAATCTCCCTCTCGTTATACATTAAAATCACCGCTGTTACAAAGTTACACCGACACCAAGAAATTATACCTCGCGGCAAAGAGGAAACGATTTACATAGATTATTGCTCCGCGGGAAAGCAAATGCAAATTACGAGCGCCAGCATCCGTGTATAGAGAGTCGAATCTTCGGGGGCGCCGCGCGCGGCATGGCTTATTTGCCGAGAGAAGAAGCTTCACCGCGGCTGAGTGAGAACCGATATTGGTGTTTTTAGGATTTTTCGAACTTTATTCACCGGCTTCTGTATCTTCATGAATATTAATGATTCTATTATAAAAGTAACTTGGGCTCAGCGTGTAGTGCTTACTTTCTTTTTCGCATGCGCATCTATTATAATTGTTGGTTTTACTGGATTAAAGTGTGATTATATTTTTACTACATTGTCTCGTATACCTAAGGGCGAGAGAGCTTTTGTAATGCTTTAAATGTCTTTTAAAACGAGGTTCTACGTGTGTTCAGAGCTGCGCTGGTGCATTGAAAATTTAAACTAATATATTTATATAAATCGATAAAAGAAAAAAAATTTGAAATTTGAATAAAATTTTTACTTTTTATACTTGATCAAATAAATGGTTTGATCGGCCGAGTGTAGTTTCATTAAAAAAGGCAAACGAACATAGCTCATAGTGAAAGTGAAGAAATTGACTGATTTTCTTTTATTAAAACCTGTAAAGAACATTTATTACATAAGTAGGTAATAGATATTTAATTATACACTTATATACGTAAAATTCTAATAAAAACTAGGTACTTCACATGTATAGTGCATGAGTATATCAAATACACTTAGAAAGTATGAATGTACGTAATATCGATTGCTGAAGTAAGTATAGGTATACCAATATTTCACTTCTTCGCTCAGAAATGAAGGAACAAAGTATAATCCGCTACAAGATCAGCTTATTTTCTCCCTGTATAACATATTAAAGGTAAACTGTACCCATCTCTATCGCATATCTCGTGAAAAGTGTACGAAAATTTCCAAGCCCATGCAGCGCCGACAATTTTCCTCCAACCGAATTTACTTTACTAAATCAACAAAAATATATCTCCGTTCGAATTCTCCATCGAATACCTCGCGTATCCACGCGTCTCTGGATGGATGAAGAAAAATCTAGATGTGCACAACGAGAGTAGGATATAAAAATCCCATATGCACTGCATACGCACGTGAAAGTAGATTTTCCGGGCTCTGGCATCGCACACGAGCTTAGCCTCGCGCGGCTTGCGGCCGAAGCGAATCGATAATCCTGGTGGCCGCCGCGGATGATTCATCCAGCCTATACTGCGTCTGCTCGTATACGTATAGTCGTCGCCCTCTGCGTGCGTCGTCAGCGCGGCGTCGCGACTGGATAACAAAAAACCGAACGACTTCTTTTTCTTCATCGCGACTTTGAGTCACATATTATACACTCTTATTAAGTCTCCGAGCCAGGAGAAATTAGCTCTCTCGTTTTTTTCTTTTCTTATTCCATTATACAAGAGTACAATAATTATATACGCAGTGGTACGATCATCGAGTATAACCGGTTGCTGTTTTAATCTGCGTACAGTGAAAATTGTGTATTGCCGATTATTGCGTTTTCGGAATACACGAGAGAGAGAGAGAGAGAGAGAGAGATGCTCTTATAGAAATATGCTTTTAAGATTGGACGTGAGAAGTGCGGCGAGAGAGAGAGAGAGAGAGAGTACATAGGAGAGCTTTGGAAGCTGTTGGAATTCAGCCAGCTAAAGTCATGAGTAACCGGTTAGAGTTTGAACGGAGGCCTGAATTTTATAACGCGCTTTAAACGAAACGTTATACCATATATCTCGCTTGCAAAGTGTATAAGATTCATTTTGTGGGGTTTTTTTGTGACACGATCCGGAAATGCGATATTAATTTTCGGAGCATTGAAAAATTTCAATTATCATCATGATTTGACATTATTTTAATTGAATATTTAAAATCGTGAATGAAGATGATTCAGTGAACGTGTCTCTTTACCAAGAAATTTCAACGCTTTATCTAAAAAATTTACACACGAATGAGCCATCAACTATAGAGACTACATTATGATATTTGAAAGCCAAAGCCTCGCCAAGCCTCTACAATGTTTGCAATGCAAAAATTAAACCCGCTAATGAAGATTGTCTGAAATCGTCTATTAGCATAGCTTACACGTATAATATAGTTTCACTCAGCAACTCAAACTGGCGCTTTTAATTGTGCACATACACTTTGCTTGTCGAGTACTTACGAAGCCCCACTACGGTTTATTTTTTCGGTTCGCCGATTAACAAGTGGTCGCACTCGAACAATTTGTAATTTTTGTAGCATGGAAACGGTTAAAAGCTCCATTTCTCGTTCTCCGCAGCAAATGCCATTACCTTCAATTGCAGCTTTAGACCTTGCAGTTTGCACTTGCGCTTGAAACTCGCAGAGGGATGAATTTATGCAGTTGGCACACTGTAAAGCCAAGTGTGTAAACGTTCACCTTTGTTTCGGAGATTTTACACTTAAGATGTGTGTTATTCACATCAAACATAGGCGACACATGTCCTACAGTGAATAAAATTCTGTACACTAACGTGTTATTTAACACACTTAAATTCGCCGAGAGAGGAAAGATGGAAATTATACACTGCAGTTGTGGTGGTTACTTTAGGGTTGGGTTTGAGTCGGAAATGACGTAGAAAGGAATAAATAATACATTTAAGGAAGTGTAAGATGCTGATGATCTGTTTCATATATTCTTTCATGTGTATTTCTAGGAACAGTTCAAACGAAGAATATATAGCGCTTTGAATGTTCGTCATTTAGTTTTGCAAGTATGAGCGAAACAATAGCTGGCCGAGGACCAGGAAATTGGTTAGCGTGTGATATATTATATTACGAGATTAAAGCTATGAGTATTTGAAACAATTATTGAACAATTATGGATAATGGGAGGTCGCGATTTATAATTCGTGAATTTTGATGGCTGTTATAGATTTATTTGCGTTAAATGGGTCGTTTATAGTAAAAATGCACGTAGCCGTTACACGAGTACACATAGATTGTTTATTGCTATAGGCACGGGAAAACAGAATCTTTTGTTATACAGGAAACGGAAGTTTAACAAAATGCAGTGTAGATTTCCCTTCCGCTGTAAAAAAAAAAATCAACTCCCCATTCCAACAACGAACCTATATGTATATCTTTAGTGTCGCTATCCGTGCACATTTTTTACGATAATGGCAAAAACGCATATAGTACATGCTCGAAGCAGTCGGCCACTGGTGACTTATGCGCGCACTGTGCGCACAATGCGACATCCTTAAGAGCGAGGAAAAAAGTCAGTAGCTGATGGTGACGTCCAAAGGCGACGCCCGGTTCTATTTCTTTTCGCCTGCGCGCGCGCGGCTCTCGCGTTCCTGGCTTTTTTTCCCTCGCCATCTCTCGCCCCGAAGATATATGAAACGGGCAATTAATAGCCCTTCGCGTTTGCGTGTAGCGTGCAGAAATTCTCAGGCGGAAACGGATTTCTTGTGCTCGCCCCGCCTGATTACGTAAATGGGCTCGTGACGATAGCTACATGGCGACAAAGAAAAAGTGACACCGAGGTGCGTCTCTCTTGCTTCTTTTTCTCGTAATAGCTCTTACGGACGGACGGAGATAGAAAAAAAAGCGAGGATTATCTTGTGCTATGCTTTTAAGGAGATAATGCGATATAGTCTTGAAGCTTCCGTTGCTTTATTTCTAGTCTTTCTTAAAACTATGTGTTTTTACAAATTCTCCTTGATTTGTGATTATTAATTAAAACAAAAATATATTGTAAATGTAAAGTCTTTCTGATGTGATTTATTGAAGCTCACATCCGTTTTGCACGTGCAGATTAACGATACTTGAGAGTTAATGACGAATTGATTTTCCGCAATTATCATAACAACTGCGGGATGTTAGTTTGTTTAAAATGTATAAGGTAAATGACGAGTATATGGACATATGAATGCACGTATAAGTCTATTAGTCACGTAGTCTATGACATAACGAATTCCTTGTCATTTCCTAGTGCCTTTCGTGATAAAAAAATTAAACGAAGAAAATTGGCTTAAGTGCTCGCATGGGAGCTCGGATTTAATAATTTCAAGAGGCCTGCAAGTAGTTTTTTCTGACTCACGCGCAACTTTCTTCTTCTAGTGATCAGCCTTGGAACAATGGCTGCTTGAAACAATTCTTCTACGGGGAAATAATTACAACCTCGAAATAAATGCGTGATTTTATCAACATTAATAAATTCATATATAACATGGAATATTCATAAAAGTCAGGATAAAGCATATGCTAATAATAATAAATAAATAAATATAAATATTTTAATTCATAAAATCATCATTCAACGTATAAAACTTGATGCACAGACATTTTATCATATATTCAGAGCTTTTAAAGAACAAAATGTATTGGATGATCATTTCATTATTCAAATCGGCCTTGTGACTTCTATACGCATGATATGCATAGATATACAGTTAGATGTATAATATAATGGATGGATGTCCGTGCCATCAGTACAGTTCCAGTTCGATTATTTCCGATTCGCCGAGCGACAAGCAGAGTGTCCCAGTGGAAGCCCGCTATATAGCTCGGAGACACAACCTGGAGCTTCGGGGATCAAAAACTCATGCCCCACTAATTCGTTTATCGAAAAATCCTGTTGTCTTTGATTGCAGGTTAAACAATATTTAATAAATTTATCTTTCACTTCGTCGAATGAACGGTTGATGTAATTATTTCATGCGAATCGTTGAATTTAATCCATCATATGCATAAAATGTTATTAATTAAAATGTGTGCATTTTAGCATTTCAAATCTGAAACGTGAAATCTGACAAACTCTTACACAGCACGGGCTGGATTAATTTCCAGTACTGCAGTACGCCGCGCACGGCAATATAACGAGGAGCGTTTACTACCACCGCTACCAGACGAATTTCATTAATGTCGCTCATTCAGGGCGTAATTAGCAAGAGAGGGCTAAATAAAGAGGAGAAGGTGGAAGGACAAGGGCTGGGACTGACGCTAACGAGTCGCCTGTTCGATCTGCACTAATTTCGGAAGTGACTCCGCGAAGAGTCGACCAGACGACGACGACGCCGATTACACGGGGGGACGATGGTAGATGACTATATGTATAGGAAATGGGGAGGAGATGTTAAGATTGATAAACAAAGAGAGGCTGCAATGAAGAAACATTGCGCGATGGGTTGTGTCGTTGTTCTTCTCATGAGATTATATTGCTTGTGCTATTAGATTATATTATTAAGATCTAATGCGAAGATTGTGGACATAAAATTTTTATTTTTAAAATGAGTAGATGGGTGAGTGATTTAGGTTGAAAGTTTGAATGAGTCAATATGGGAATAATTTTAGTTTGTCATATTACCTTTACCAGATAGGCGTTACACCTATTACTCCGAAAATTCGGAAACTAATTAATTCAATCGAACCAATGTAAAGACTACACGGGAAGAAATATTTAAGAATAGTTACCGTTAAATTCTGATTAATAGTGGGATAAAATGTGTTGGAGACATATTTATGATGAATTATCATAATTATTACAAGTCGGTAAAAAAGGTTAGACGCGTTGTTTGTTTTCTTCGAGTTGTTATGAGACTCTCATCCTTGTACCTGGTTTCAATTACTACAATATTTATGTTTGTGGATCGTTTTACATATAACTATCAATTTAGTGCTCATGCTTCTCTTTTAATATTATTAAATATAACAAATCGATTGTGAAACTTAATCTCAAATGTAATATCACATGCAATGGTATTCACGGTAAAATTTGCTAGAATGGCAGTTCGTCCCACGATTACCATACTTTAGGGTAAATCTCCGTGTACCTTAACAATCCAGCATAGATTTCTATAATAATACAGATAATTGATTGTACTTAGATATTATATTGAAATTTCAAAAAATATTAAATTGTATTTCCAATTTTAAAATTCACTTTAGCTCTTCAAAATTTAATAATTTTATTGAGATATCATAATGGCACAGTAAGTAAGCAAAAAGAAAGCTAGAGATGAGTTGATGAGAAAGAGAGAGAAAGAGAGAGGGCAAAGAGGAACGAAGGTAAAGAGAGAGAGAGAGACGCGGAGAGTAAAACAAGCGTAGCAAATTGCCGGTACTGAATAGACGAATCAAGGGACTGCCTCCTTGGAGGCTTTCGTGTTGGCTTTTGTCAAAGGCTGGTTCCAAGCTCGTTAGCCAATTAAGCTCGATCATCGCCGCAAAGTTTCTCTGATGCGATCAGAGAGTCTGCGCTCTGGTGGTGTACAGGAGAGGGAAAGAGTCTGTACTGGTGCCGCGCAACTGCAGAGAGAACGAGGGAAAAGAATTTAGCCGCGCTATAGCCTTTTATAGTGGAATTTAATTTCTGTATATACGCTGATATTGACACTTTGTTGCTTTGAAGCAATTAACTCGACTTTGATCGGACCCTCGCGCGTCATGCCTCTCCGATCGAATTAATTCATTAGTGAGAGTTAATTTCGCTGTAAAGGGATTACGGTTAGAGCGATTGCATTGATTCGATTTTTAATTTGAATTTTCTTCCTCGATTTTGTTGTTGTGGATCGTAGCACACATAATATAACGTCCTGATTTTAAAATATAGTTATGTACTGCTGCAAATAATTGCATTTGCTCTACAGAAAAGCTGCGCGTTCTCTTAACATTGCCGAAATAAAATTCAAGTGTTTCAAAACTAAAAGGATGGATTAAAAGAAGAGATCGTACCGACGTGAGTCACTCGACGTATACCGAGAAAGTATTGCTTTTTTCTCAACTTCTTTGCTAAACGTGTAAGAGAAGCGCTTCCCATATGTGTGTGTGTGTGTGTGTGTGTGTGTGTCGGCCTGACGTTACTCATACGCGCGCGTGTCTCCTATGCTGTACCGACGCCTCGGCACAAGAACGTCATTGTAAATGGCGTTGATATTGATGACACATGTGTTGGGGCGCCGCCTGGGAAATTCTTATTTTCGTGTGCACCGGATGTGAATTCCGCGTGTTTATATGCAGATGAAGTACAGGACTTGGATTCATAGCTCACAAATGTGTTTTGAAATTTACATAATCATCCATTTGTCATCATTGACATTGATAATATTACCAATTAGCATTATCTTGCACATTAATTTTAGTTTAGCATGTTTCTGGAAATGATAGAATGAATAAGGATTTTTTATTATTATTTTTCTGTTTTCTTTTCCTGTAAACTGCAAACCTGAAAATTTAATGCCCCATTTTATGTTCTACTTTTTGAAATTAAAAGAATTATATACTCTCGCACAATTGTGCGCACTTAAAAGTAGGAAGCTTAATTAGAGACATGCATATGTGTAATTGAGTCATTTAATTATTCAAGAATGAGTGTCCCATTGTCTGTTATGTAGTTTTAAAATCCATCAGCGAGAGAGAGAGAGAGGGAGAGAATTTCTGCGGAATTGAATTAATTTTTTGCTCTTCGCGACTAATTATCCAAACTCCTCCCTTTTGCCAAAGAGAGTGTCTACAATACCTTGGGGAGTATAACGCGACCTGCTTCCATTCGTATTTTTAACGCTTAATCGATGTAGATAACAGGATCGTTCAAAGTCTTGTGGCAACACGGTAAGTGCAAACTACTTGGACATAACAGCTAAGTGCACTTGACTTATACCGAAGTAGAATTTCAACTTAAAATTCAAGCACATCTATTCCGATATCGAGGAGATTCATTTCCGGCTGTCAACGATAACACTTCGACCTCTGTCGGTTATTAGAAAAAGTAAGCGACATGAATTTGAGGAAGGAAAATGTGCCGCAATATCAGAGTAATACGTAACGCATGATTCATCGATCGGCTGAAAGTTTTTCATGCGATTGATTCATCAGCTTCGGCGCAACTAATTCACAATACCAATATGAAATGCTATCTTGCACTTCCACGCGTGGATTCGTGCTATAATTTGCACCGAACCCGCTCCAAAAAGCCAAATGTATACCTCGCGTAAGCCAGGAGTGGACAACCCCAGGGTGAAACAGTGCAATTATAAAATAAATATAGCAGAGCGAAGCAACGATGGGGTGCCGGTAGCGACGGTTGCCGATATCAGTCAAACGTCGCATCACCGGGCCCCGGCTCAATTTGCAAAACGATAATCCGCATAATGCTGCGCACACATACGCACACACACACACACGCGTATACGCGCAAAGGGGGCCGACCGAATCGGGCAAAATCGATGCCTCGAGCGCGTACAGAAAGGTATAGGCGCCTGAAAATTTAATCGTGAAACGCGATCAATAACCGAGTCACGTTATCACTCCGCCAGCTTAGAGCTATGCTGGCGCTAGTTCAACGATGTACATAACACAGTCGCTCTCGAGTCTCGCGTATACGTATAGAGACACACAAACATACAGATATAACACAGGTACGTACTTATTCACGGCCTCGCCACAACGGCTTCTCGCCATTGATCGATCGAGGAGACGCTCTTAGAGGCTTGAGCAGCTCGAGGCTGTATATGTTCTTTGCTTTTTGCGCTCTCTCTCTCTCTCTCTCTCATGAAAGCGTATGTATACGTGTATATATATATATATGCTTATAACCCGCACTGCGTGTTTCTCACACACGCTTTTACGATTATTTTCACGGCTTAGCCTCGCGCGTGTGTGGGTGCGGGTTATGTAGTGTATATTTTAAGGGTTAAGAGTCGGCCGGAGATTGTTCGCACCTTTGCCGTTATTATAGTTTCGAGCTCGTGGATGGATTGCTAATAAGCAAGAGCTTTTGACGCTACGGCTTTGATTTTTATTGCGCGCGAGGTGCGGCGTTTGTTTGCGGAGCGTATTAAAGCTGAGGTTTGGCGGCTCATTTGTTATCCTACTTTATTTCTGGATTAAGGGGAAAGTGGAAACGCGCCTGTTGTTCTACGCTATGTGTATATATACAGTTTCAGTTATTGCGCTGCTCCGTTCGTGCTTGCGTGTAAGGAATGTCTTGTTCCAATTGTTTTTCATTGAGAAAAAGGAATAGGAACGGCTGTTGTTATGATGAACAAAAGTTATTGCCACTGTTGCAAAATTTAATAACTGCTTGATAATAATGCGAACAACAAAATCAGCACGCGAATAATTTATATCGTTTAAATGGAATTAATTTAATAGAAGGTAAAATTGGCGAGCGATTCTTTTGTTTTCTCGTTCGTACAAGCGGTAGAAAACGCAAAAGTACTTGTCCCCCCATCTCGAGGCCTCCCCACTGCAGCAATCACCGCGAGAACTCGTATCGATTATTTCAATTATGCCAATGTATAAGAACTCGTTTCTTGGTAAAACCGTCTCGGAGAAACAAGTTCTTCCCTAGTTTTTACGCAGAATTACTAAGAGAGCTTTGTGTATATACCAGTGCAGAAGAAGAGTAGTATATCAAATTACACGGTAATATCGCATTAAACGACCAAATAATCCTCTTGC
The DNA here is from genome assembly GCA_900490025.1 of Megastigmus dorsalis. NCBI lineage: Eukaryota > Metazoa > Arthropoda > Insecta > Hymenoptera > Megastigmidae > Megastigmus > Megastigmus dorsalis. The sequence continues at coordinate 64,390 of UELU01137289.1, forward strand.
CGGTAATAATACATTTAAAGATTACACTTATTCTGCACTATTCTTTAATGCGCACCGGACTTTTTACGCGGGATGTAAAACGGAGCCTTTGTGGTCACGCAAGAAAATAAAGATGTTTGCATTACGCAGTCCCGACGAGTTTAACGAACGCTTTGTGCCGATTTGTACCGTCATTATCAGCTTCGCAACTTTCGAGCAACAGCTTGACACCGTCGCTTCTTCTCGTTGCGAGTTACACAGACCAGGTAATAATCGGAAAGGTTGTATAGCGATGGCTCTGCGCGAACAGCCAGACAAAAGGAGAAGTCGTTCATTATGGGTTTTCGTAATGTCTTCCGTCGCTGTCGCGTTCCGCTGCGACTTGGAATTATTAGTCATAATGCCGCGCGCGAACGATCTCGCGTATCATCATTATTATTCGCGTTTTCCCGCTTAATCGCGCGCATGGCTAGGCCTTAGTAGAGAAATCGTGACTTACATGCGTGATATGTGGGGTTCATTATCATTAAGTCAATGATGAACGGAAGGTGATTCGAAAAAAAAAGGAACATGCGAGTACCTGCGGCCAACTCGACCGTAGAGGTGAAAATAATTGTTATTCTCCGGTGAAACGAGTTCCCCGAGGTGAGTCGAGAGCAATAAAATAGCAGGGACTACGAACGTGTAGGTATTTCCATACTTTAAAGTCGCGCGAATATGAACCTGGCAAGTGGATATAATAGTTTGATAGTGCACATTTTTGTCTCGTCAGCTGAAAATAATTCCAAAGGATGAGAAGCGATTAACGATCGCGAGACTGAAAATGGTTTAGCCTTTTCAGAGCGGTGCATTTGGAACGGATAACTAACTGTCCAGAAAGTGCGCACAGCTCTTATTACATGATGCTGCGAAATTTCTGGTTAGTTACACAACCTAATTATTGTAACGCTCTGCACATTTGGAGGTTGGAAATAAGCGAAAATTATCCATGCAGAACTGATATGGTTAAATCGTTCAACTGCGAAAAATTAATATCCTACCGTAGCAGCTTTAACGCTAATGTAAGGTTTTCTCTTGCACTTTGGGCTGTACGAGAAGATCCGGCTAGACTTTGGCTACTAAAGCTTAATTGAGTTTAAGCAGTCTAAATCTTCGTAAAGCTTACTTGCATCAAATGCCGTTGCATCATCGGCCTTAGGATGGACTCGAAATTCTGTTTTTTTTTTAAATTTTAACGACTAATTTTATGATTCTATGACCTACAATGAATAATAGGTCAAATGTAAATTTTTGAATGACCATGAATTTTGTTCTACATTTTGTTTTGTTTCTCTTGGGTAACATCTAGAGGTGATAACTATGATTCAAACAATAAAGTAACAGAATTAGTTATAATAAAATAGCTCAATGAGTGGGTGGAAAACATTTGCAAGCAATTTTATCTTTGATAAATTAAATGACCAAAGCCCGCCCAAGCAAGTACAGTAAAGGAGTGCACGTGACCCAAATACAGAGACAGCAAACAAAATAATCCACACAACGCCCAGAATAGCGGTAACGTTGGCCAAGATCAGCTTATCCATGAAATATTTAGTTTTAGCTTGAACAAAGGGTAAAACGCCGAGTCAAGCACTTGCGATTCAAGAGCTGTACAGTGGAAGTTTGGGTCCAGCAGTTTAATGTACCACAATGATGGCAGGCATCCATGAAACGTTTATAGGTGAATCTGCGCACCTTCGAGAGAGCTTTCGAACTTTGCCTTCCGCGTGCTCGAGCTCATTCCGGTCGAGATGGCGCTACTGATGGCTAGGGAGTATATAGCGAAGAGGAGAGGATGATGCGATGACAATTAGATCGAGTTAATCTCGTTAGAGTCCACTGAGGGAATTGATGCATTTTACCGACCACTGACTAGCTCGATTGTTTGGGCTTTAATGGTGCGTTGCTGATGCAAATAAGCGGAGGGGGAGAGGATCGCAGTTCTTCTTTTGTAGGTTATGCAACGATTATCGACGTGCGCTTTCGCTCGATCATTAATTGCGATGTTGCGATGAAGGATTTTAAAGAATGTTGAGTACTCAGTTGAATAAAGTTGGGTCAAACGATGAAACTTTGAGATTATTGAATATGGAAAGCATTCGATCCTAAGATTTGTTTTGAAAGTGACGGTCGGCGTAGCTGGTTTCAAGTTCGGAGAGAAATTCCTGAAATGTATAGGTGGCGTACAAGTAAAGATGAAAGAACGTTGTGAACAATTTCCGGTTGAAAAAATAAAAAACGATACTTGTGTAAAAATATATTCTTGTACCAAGCTTCATTCTCTGTGACTTGTATATTGATGCATAAAAGTATTGCTCTTTTGTCTGGCATACCAAGGGAATATTTTGAACTACTTCACAGGATTCCGTAATGTAGATATTCCATTTTTCATTAAAGTTTTCTGAAACATGTTTTTTAATGTTAATATTGTATTTTTCTTGAATATTACGTTCAGAAATAAGAGACTATCAACAGACATAACTGTCATTTTTTAATCTTATTGCAGAATATAATATTTCGAATACAAATGTAATAAGAATTTGCGTTCCAGCTAGAAAGAAAACCAGAGCAGAAGATGACTACGTAAGCGCAAAATGTAGCACACCGAACTCTTTTCTTCCCTTTGAACTTCAGCATCTCGAGGACAAAAATGCCGGGTACATAACAACGTTATCTTAGATGAACCTTCGTCGCACAGCATTTCCGGATTATCCCTCCGCATATACCCGGGGTATTTTTTCTTCCGGAAACAAACAAAGCACTCGTAATTACGAAAGGCTTTCTTCTCTCCCTCCTAACGTTTCCGTTCCCATTCGGCAAAATAAAAAAAAAATGAAGGAAAGAGAGCGAACGCTCGCTCCTGCCGTCATCCAGAAAAATTAAATGGCATGGTTTGAGCTTCGCGGAGCGGAAACTGCCTTTTCTCGAGCGAGAAATTCGTCAGACCCTCCCGGGCTCTTCACCTCTCCCCTGCCTACGCTGTCGACTCTCGGAATCACGCATGCATTAAATATACACAGGCCGCGGTTTACGTGTTTGCAATTAAAAAACAGAGGGCTAGGGGGATTCATCGTGGACTCTCGTTCGGACGCGATAGTTCCTGGAAACGAAGGATTGGTTTTCCAATACTTTGCGGCCGAACAAAGTATTCGACTGATTTTGCCGATGGTAATCCAAACAAATTGATGTATTTTCAGCTTGAAGCTTTTGCGCCGAAGTGCGAACGAATGGTATAGTGTAATATTCAAGATTGCGTTTAGACAGAACAAAGGCCACTTCTTTTTTTAAATGTGGATTGTAAAATAAATGTGTTTCGCGGACATATATGTCACCAAATTATGAGCGATACGAGCGCACGAATTCCAAGTAAAAATATTCACTCGCTACCTTGAAATGCTTCAGAGAAGCGTGACAAGGATTTTTTCGTCGTGTATCTTTTTCGGAGTGGCTTGGGTTCGGGGGCCGGCCGACCGAGTTCAAGTTCGGCTCCACTTTTATTCGGCCGACCTGGTTAATTGCCCTAACAGACGTTAAGTGGTGCAACTTTCACGGCTGAACGTCATCGCGTATATACTTCGGATCGACGTGCGAAACGAGCGACAATTTTTTTTTTTTTTCATTCTACTCGGGTTATTGCGCTCCGTGTGCACGACTTTGTTGCGCACTTCTCAACGGAAGCGTTGGTTGTATGTACTTTAAAAATTGAAAATGGCGAGCTTACGATCGACGGGTGCGCTGTTAAAACTTTTGCGCGTTGTTGAAATATTTGTCGAGTCGAAGCAAGTATATATTTCTTTGAAATGATCCTACTAGAGACGAGTTTACTTAAATTTATAAGAGTATACTTTATTGATTGTTACACAAAGTACTGAAATGCAAAGATAATTTTAATAATTTGAGTGAATATTTTAAGTACTACTTATACTATGTATACTAATAGTACTATATATACTAATATACTATATACATTAAATTCTATAGGGCAATTCAAACGATCAAATATTTATTCAAATTTAGTTGCCTCTTTTTCTGGTGTGTATTTTAAATGCAATTAAATTCACGATATCGATGCAAGAATTAATGTACCATAATTAATTGCTTAATATGCCGATAAAATTATAATACATTTTACAAAATTATAGTATATTTTCGTTCGATTTTTGTTCATAAAATGTAACATTAATTAGTCGATGCACCCTGTATGATGTAAAAATAAAATAAATATTATTACATAATGTTAATATATGTATAAAATTATGTTATAATGTAACGTCACGATAGCCATAATTTATTTATTATTTTTTTTTGTTTATTTATTTTATTTTATTTAAAAATATGTTTTTAATTATGATTCTTTTAAAGGTAATTAGTTAAAATTTAATTTTAATAATAAATAGAGAAATACTCTATGAAAGCATAATTACCTGATTGAGAATAATTCCAAATAATTAAATTAGATATATATATATATATATATATAT
>UELU01137290.1:7735-35872 GCA_900490025.1 Megastigmus dorsalis
CCCGCCTCTCTGCAGACTCGTAAAAAAACCCGGAGCCGACTCGCTGTTTCTCTCTCTCTTTCTCTTTCTCTCTTTTATTTTGTGCCTCTTGTAACACCGTGGCGCGCGCGGGGGTCGAAGGTTGCTTCAGAAAGTTTGTCGCTGCTCGGCGGGCTTCCGCAGCTCTCGGTCGGTCCCTCCTCGCATTGAGCGAGAGGCTAACTTCCATGCTAACTTTTTAACTTTTTTCGAGCTCATGAGCATTCGGAAATCCCTAACGGGGGAATTTTAAGCCAATTGAGATGCTCTCGATCTAATATTTACGCTTTGGCTGTGGGGGAGAGAAATAATGGGGAGCCAAGTGTGAGTAATACGGATTTAAAACAATTTTACCCGAGCTTTCTTTCCTCTGTCCCTCTTTTACTGTACCCTTTGCATGTTTTAGTTGTTTTTGTGAACTGCGACTGCGGAGAAGCACATTACTTTAGAAATCCCGATGATTATACTTTTTGCCGTGCACGAATTCAGCCTAGACTATAACATACTAAATTGATATAGAAAAACTGTATTCAAATAAACTGAACTGTTATAAAAGTATAATAAATTAAGACAAATTGTAGTTAAAGACAAATAAATAGAATATGTAAAGCAAACAAGTTACGGAAGTAAAATAATAACATCAAACCCTATATTTACTGCATGGCAACCAAAGTACATATTTATTATTGGATTACAGTGATAAAATGATTTTATAACGTTCAACACATTTTCGTTGTTATTGAATAAAGTTAATATTTGATTTTCATTATTATTGTTCGCGTCCACATTCTTCTTCTTTCATATCACACGCTACTACCTCCTCCTATTTTACGTTCCTCCGGTCAGGATATATTTTATATCGCTTATTTTGTACTTTTATCCTCCGAAGAGTTATTCTTTGCTATTTTCGTTTACCTCGTTATTTGTTTCGTTTAATTTGATTTTTATGATAAATTTTATCTGAGAATAAAAATTTTCAACGCTTGCGAGATTTGTTTACTTTAAATTTAAATTTAAAGATCAATAGAATAGTATTATTTTTTTCTATTTTGAATAAATATGAAGTATAAATCTTACATTAATTTTCACCAAATAGAGCGCTGTTCTGTATTTCTACACACTGCATGAACGGAAAAACCTTTTATCTTTTAGCTTTGTAAAATTCTATTCTATACTATTTAATTTTACCCATATTAGCCAGCCAATTACTAAACTTGTCTTTATCTATAATTAAAATACATATTAATAATGCGTATATCACATATGTATTAAATTTAATTCAAATTAGGTCAAAGATTCAAGTTTTTTTATTTAAAAACTAATTTTATTTAAATACTTTAGTTAACTATAAAATCTATCATCTATCTACATGAAAATTTAGAGCCACAATTTTAAAAATTGACTGCCCTCAGAAAGGAATAATATGGAATCGATTTATTGAAGTGAATAATCTAGTTTCTCGCATAATTAAAAATTCTTTATTGTTAGGCCAAGGACTTTAATTAACGTGCTGCATGTATTAATTTTTTTTACATCAATTCAATCTCATAAAGCAAAAATATCAATATCTCGTGCGAATGACGATAGAAATTACATCAGTGTAATTCACATGTAAATCACATTCCAATTTGCTTTTGATGCATCTCCTTTAAGGCTGATATTGCGTCTTGTTTTAGCCTTGTATGGTCCTTAGAAACAATATTGTTAGAAGGGGGATAACCTCGTTTGGTGCAAAAAGTGTTCATTAAGTTGCACATATAAGATAAAATATCCTACAAAATTCCTGGGCATTTTGATAAAAGTTTTCAATGTTTTCATCGCGGTGCATTAAAAGTTTCGACTTCGATACGTACTCAAGTGAACTGAATACCCGTGTTCGTGTATAAAGCTTTGAAAGACTTCTTGGTAAAAAAATAAGATTGAATTGATATAAAAGTATTTTATGAACACTATTTTTATTTTGCCGTTGAATGAAAAATTGTGTTTGTGTCTTTGTGATGTAATATATGTGGCACTTCAAAAGCAATATAGAAATATATTAGCTATAGTTGTTACTGTCTTTGTTATACACATGGATGCTAGGAAGTCTAATACAGTAAAGTCGATACGCCTCCTTATTGCATCCATCCTCGTAGTGCCTCATATAAGTCATTTGGTAATGGAATTCAATTGAAAAGAGTATTCGAATACTGTTTTAGTAAAACACACCTATCTTTCTATTATTATATAGATTATTAAAATGAAATACTAGTATCCCTTTCCAATTTCTGCTACATATTTAATTTTTTATTTACAAATTTTTTCGATTTAATATCTGTTATAGTCCTATTAATATTTGATATATTAAAATAGCTTTATGCCACTGGAAGTTTTATAGTTATAAAAATTTATATTTACATTTCCAGTTTAATTCCTGATTCCGTTAATGATAGAATTCTTATTCTAATTTGTTCTGCTATTTTTAAATTTTATTTCCAAGCTTCCAAATATTGAGCGCTATTTATTTTACTACAATCGTTAAAGCAAATTTGCAATTATTTAAAAAAACACACATTGTTCAATTGAAAGCACGATGGATTTATCATTTTCGTTCCATTTCCATTTAAAAATAACATCAATCAGTAAACCGGTTTTACATGTATAGGCTGAAAAAAGGTATCATGAAAATGTGAATTTTATCTTCCGGTATTAAAATATATTCGCATTTTCACCGCTTTACTCATCAAACCATGAGACTGTTTCGAGCTTCCCCAATACCTTTCTGCAAAATTTTACATATAAAAATCAAATGCATATGTATGTGTCGCTATTGTTAATAGAAAAAACTGTGCATTCAACGTTTAATATTGCTCTCGTGCTACAATCCAGGCGATCAACTCCATAGCGCTCATCCAGTGGTATAGCAGCAGCAGCAACTGCCGCGACGAGCGAGCGCAGAAAAGAAGTCAAGGGAGGAAAATCCCCGCTAACTCTTCCAGCCTTTTATTACACTCGAAATGAACAGTGCGGCGCGCATTCATTGCCGAGGCTCAAACTCTAGCGTAACCGGGTCAAAAATCATGAGATACAATTAACCAAAAGAGACTTGGGCCAAGAACAAAGCTCTCACACGGAGCCTCCAAAACACTCTACCACCCGCTCCTAACACACACAGACCCGCGCCAACATACGCGCGCACTCACACACACACACACGGGCCAAGAGGATATAGCGTGGTAGGAGGAAGGTCTACACTCTCAAAGAGAAGCTCTCGAGTGGCCAGTGCGGAGCGGTGGCGGCGACGGTAGCAGCAACAGTAGCAGCAACGTACATCAAAGCGCTTTAGACTTAACCTCGATACATCTCGAGCCATCTATCTTGGCTGGAAGAGGAAAGGCTGGGTCGAGGCCCAGAGAGTGGCCGCCGCCGCCGCCGCCGCCGCGGCCGATTGACGTTTGACCGCGAAGAACGTAAGCTGGTGCGCGTGGCCAAGCCAGGCATCACTGCAGCAGAGAGAGAGAGAGAGAGAGAGAGAGAGAGAGAGAGAAGGATACTTGCACCATGTATGATCCTCGACCTGACCGACAAAGATCGTTCGCCTCGTGGATTCCCTCCCCCTGTGATGTACTTGATCAGAGAATTGCTCTGTCGCAGCTCTCGACCTTTGAGTCGAAACGTACAGCTTTTACCTTCTTTTTTCAATACAAGTATGCGGTATACAAGTATTCGGTTGTTCTCGGGTCTGCTTTAGCCACACTCGTTTCGGGGTCGCACATTTGCTATTCATTAGAGCGCAGGAGAGAATGAGTAATTTATGGGCCTCGGTCTCTCTACGATCGTGAGGTGATTGTTGATGCTCGATTAACCCCTGACGAAGGTCGGCTTGCTTATTTACGCTCCGGCACACTGCCTAAGGCTCTGCTGCTGCTGGTGTTGCTGCTAAGCCAGTCCGTTCTGTTGTATGACGCAAGTCCACCGAGGCTCTTCCTCTCCTACTTGCGCGCGGCTATGTATCGGCCTCGTCCGAGAGGTAAATATCAATTTGCATTAGCGATTTATTGCCGCTTTTTATATATACCGTGTTTATTTTTGCTCACTCGATTTATAATTTTGTACATGAAGGGGGCTGTTGTATGCAGGTCAATTCTGCAACGAGGACACGAATTTCCGTGTACTATGGGCTGGCTGTGTTACGCCCTCTCTCACTCTCTCTCTTTTTCTCTCTTTCTCACTGACGTCGAATGATTAATCACTCGTTCAATTTTCTCTTGCATGCATATTCATGGAAAGTAGCCGATTAAACATTCATGAATGCTTTAAATGTTCTCTGTTCGATTGAGCGATTTCTAGTTGCGTTATGAGAATTTTTTGAGAAACTGGCGTTTCTTCGCTAATCGATGTAGCGTGGCATGAGTACGGAGATGTAGGGAGAGAATTTCAAAGTATTCGTACTTATGCGAGGTTCTGTTACGAATGGGAAAAGACTTGAACAGTCACTCAAAAAAAGAAATTAATCCACTCGAACGCTTCTCTTGAGAAAGATAAGAATTTGTATATAATGTAAAATAAAAAATTTTATAACTGTGTACAGCGTATTTTAAAAATGTTCATTGGTCAAGGCAATTCTTAACTGCTAAATGTCACTTTCTAAAATGCGATATTATGACCAAAGGAAATAGAAAAATAATAGTTTACGTAACATTTGGATGGCAGTATTCAGTTATATTTTGCAGATTAAAATTCATCCTTCCACGAGTACGTTTTACCGAAATGGGTTTTCGTACGATACACTTTTCTTAGACGGCATTTTTCATATATATATATATATATATCCATCGAGCTTCTCCTTTGAGAAATAAGAAGGTAAAGGAAAAAGCGGGATAGCAATTTCGGCTCGCTGGTTTGTTTGACTTGTATTAATTTCGCGAAAAGATCGCGAAAAGGATATTCGAGGGCAAAAAAGTTGGATCTCTCGGCTGTACTAATGTTTCGAAATAAATTAAGAGTAAATTATGCAACCGCCGCGCCGCGTTGTTGCTTATTACCTAAAGACATGCAATCTTACGCTATGCGGCTCCGAATAACTCACATGCACGAATCCCGTTCACGTGCGCCCTTTTGGACAGTAACAAATAATTCGCCATCCGTTTAAACCGCTTCATCTGACAACGCCTTCGGTAAAACTGTGTATTATGGACTATTTTCTGGTATCAATATGAAACGAGTGTGTGACCGACTCGGTGCTTGATGAGGTTCTTTCATGTGAATTGGGCAATAAATTTCTGGACAATAGGACTACCCGTGCACGATTTCTCACAGAATTATTTTTTTTTTTAATAACACACTGAACAACTCTGGTCATCTATAGCCAATCAAGTCGTTAAAACAATGAATAACTTCAACGCTCACCAGTGGCAATTTAGAAATTCCAAAACCCTCGGTGATCAGCGCGAATTTTTACCCAAATTCAACGCTGCCCAATTAGTACTCGATAAATAAATCAATCGGTGTGTGCGCAAAAATTCGAACGGAAGGTAAAAGGAAAGAGTGGGAGAGAGAGGGAAAGAGAGAGAGAGAGAGAGAGAGAGAGAAGGAAAGGGGAAGAGAAGCGAAGGAGAAAGAAGAAAAAGAGAAAAAAAATACCCCACATGCATAAAAATGTGCCGTGACTGATGTATCGGCAGCAGCGGCATTTCAACTCGCCGTATAAATATATCCGGCCGCGATTCGTCATATTCATATCCATTACCGGTAACGTTCGACGTGGGCGCAGCGGCAACTTTTCCATTTTGATGCCCTCTCTCAATATTCCGAATACGTATCCTCGGCTCTACGCCGCCGCGGACATTCCAATAAATAATCCCGCGGGAGGAGCAACGTGGTTACAGGAGCCGCGCGTTCCTCGAGGCGGAAAGTAGCTGCCGTTTCGCTGTTGTTACAGTAGCACCAGCAGCAGTAGCAACAGTAGCAATGTTTACGCCTTCTCCTGCATGTTATGAATCACAGCGGCGCGCGGGCGCGCCTCATAAGATATGCGCTACAGAGCCGAGGGAAGAATATGCTCCCTCTACTCTCTCCGACTGCATTAAAGCTCGTATCTCAAGACTGATCCATCCTTCACCGCAGCTCAGCCCAGCACCAGCAGAACCAGCTTTCAGACGTGACCCTTTATATTTACCCCCAACCGTTCGTGTGTGTAAGGCGTGTTTACGGGGTCGGATGCAACTCTCTCTCTCTCTCTGTCGTTCTCTCTGCAGCTGCCCTTTCCTATAGCAATTATGCGACGAGGTCGCATACCGGATGATATTGACTGATAGATTGACGCGCACCGCGTGTGCACCGTATATAAGGCGAATCTCGGGGAGCGTTATACGAGCGACAGGCAATATAATCGGGCTTTGTACCGCCTTCATTCGGGTTGCACAGGTGACTGCGAAATTTGCGAAAATCACGAACAATTAGCCCGGCTTCTCCCTCGTGCATTGGCAAAGAATTCCCACGAAATTCAAGAGTTTCTATAATCTTCAACAAACGCATCGCGTGTAAAGTATTCATAAACGCTCTAGTATAAGCTGAAAGAATGTTGCATCTGGATATGTCGAATTGTATGGTTAAACACATGGCACCGGTCTCTTTTATTTCGAGACTCGTCTGTTTTTGTCATTTTACATACACAAGCATAGATCAGGCCCGAGAAAAGGTAGCATCAACACGTCCGCACAGGCGCCCGACGGAAACAACGCGCCTACCTGCGAAGCTTGCATCTCCGCACACACAAACGTATTTAGGATAGGGATGGGGGCTTAGCTCTGCTCCTTGATTATTCCGCGATGCTTGGCACATTGCGGCGGGGTCATGCATCGCTCGGCAAACAAAGTTTGCTGCTCTCTCTCCTCTCGCTCTCTGCTCTTCGTAACCGTCGTCGTCGTCGGCACCGCCGCAGCCGCCGGCCGTTTGACTTATTATACAAAAGCACTACCGGCTGCTGGGGTGCGCGCGCGACGGATTTTTAACCCTTAGCACTCGCTGGCGGCGGGACGCGGACTACTTAAACTTGTAAATTCACGGATGCTACAGGCGGCGGACCGACGGCGCAAGGAGAGCTTTGTCCATTTTGCGGAAACCGACGTCGAATGCACAATGCTTATACTCTATATATCCGGTTTCGTCTCTCAATCCCGAGCCTCTACTGTTCGGTCCTTCCAATTTGTCCGCGACCTGTTTTCTTTGTTAAGGATAGTCGGTAAGCTAAGAGAAGCGCAGTCTCTCTGCCGGTTTACGAGTATATTGCGGCGTGTGCCGGGGCACAAAAAATAAGGTGTGTGCGGAAGAGAGAAAACTTTGTGCTCTCTTCTGTGTGCAGTAGCAGCGGCCTGACGTTAGCACCGGACGCTTGGCTGCGGGATCAGCCGTAGCTAGGCATTTTTCTCCGCCTCTCAAAGAGAATCGCTACACGCGGTTTATTCCACTCGATGCATCACCCCCGCGGCGCAAAGCAGATAGCTCTGAATTTCATTCGGGGGAAATTTTTCTGTTCCTTGCTCTTTGGCGCGCTTACGTCGGACCTGAGGCAATCGTAATTCCCAACTACCGAGAGAAGAGTTAGACGAGTAATTGGATGGACTCTGATGTATATGTGGCATTTCCATTTGCATTTCGATACTTTACGATTTAAATTGATTAGTTGAATGTGTGTGTGTGTCTGTATATCATAATAGTGACAGGAATTTGTTTTGCGGTTAAATTAAAATTAGTTAGTCGAGAAGTTCGAGTGATGACATTTCATTCGCTTGCAGAGCAATACCTCGGGTTATCGATACAACGACTACAATTAAAAAGTCTTTTACATTCACCAAAAGCAGATATCTCTTGTTTATCCACTTGGGTGAACACCTAGCGGTTCCCACTAGTAGCGATATTGTGTGCGCCCACTAGTTGCAGCATCGGAATGCTTATCCCAAACGCATGAGCATCGGGAATTCGAAAATGAAAAAGCAGACAATTTTCCAGATAAATAACGTGTGCGCGCGCTTCGCAAACGCGTGGTAAAGAGATTTCTCTGAAAAATAATGGGAGGATCGGGCTCGAAGACGAAGTGGAAGAGGCTAGAAAAATGCACGGAGTCGAAGAAAATAGGGAAGGAAAAAGAGGGAGTGAGCCGGAAAAGGAGAGGAGAGGGAAAAGGAAAGACCGAGGAGACTTAGAAACTACAGTTTCTCTCTCTCTCTCTCTCTCTCTTCCTCGAGAATCTGCATTTAAATGCGCTCGAAATGCAAATGCAACGAGCATCCTACACGCTGGTCGAGGTGCTGGTAATTGTAACTGCTTGACTGGACGCACAAAGTACGAGGACACTCCGGATGGTTCTAGCGCCCTCTATCTCCATCTCTGTTACAGCCAAGCTCTCTCTCTCCTCCTCTCCCTCTCTCTTCCTCTCCCACTCCCTCCCTCTCACTCTCTCTCTCTCTCTCTCTCTAACTCGTTGTAACAATGATCTATGCGATATATATATGCACTGCAGGGCTTTGTAAATTCGATACTTGACTTCCGCTCAAATTGTCTAATAGATGACCGAACTGTACACGAACATACTTCCTCAACTGATGTTTGTGTATACACAGTTTAGACTATACTTGTGTGTATATATGAGTCTATATCAACGCTTAGTATCGCGAATAAACATTACGGAAGAATTTCAGATAAGCAATATTAAACTGCTATGGTTGGGTCACCAAAAAACATTTTTTAATATAATTTTTTTTAAATAAATAAGTCTATAAATGCTAAACTGAAAAGCTGTCCGTATTTTTCTTTCGTTTTTGGTGGAAAAAACATTGTGTATTTTTTTCTTATTAAGTCCCTACCAAACAAAGAATACATCATTTACATATCATTTATGCAGAATTACTAATTTCAGTTGCAGTGAAATTATGCAGACAGCGCAAAAAGAAATACAGCTTTTTTTCACACGGCATTTGCAGGAAAAAAGTTTTATACATGCAAAAATTTGGAACCGTGCATAACGATAAATCTTCAATTCAACTCAAACATATAATTTAATTATGTTCCTACACAGTTCAAATAATCAATTATACTTGATAGTATGTAAATGGATGATTGGACTGTTCTCTATAATTATAACTATCCAGACAATCCACTTTATATTAAAATATTTATTAAAACATGCTATAATTTAATTATATTACATATGTTCATATAAAACAATTCTCTTGCAAATAAGAGTTGCTGATGTATCCTCATAAAATAAGTCGCCTATACTAACGTGTAGCTACCGACCATAAACCATTTTCCTTTTTTAAATTTTCCGGCCAGAAGCATAATTCTTATATTAGAGAGATTGTGTTTTTGCTCTAATAACCCCAGAATGTTTATAGGGTATCGACGACTTCTTTTGGTGTATATAAAATGAAGTGGTCGAAATAAATTTGTTTCTTAGTCAAAAATAAATTTTTCAAAAAAGTAAAGCTTATATTGTATACGTTTGTTTTTACTCAGTCGTTGGTGATAAGTTCCTTTTCTCGGCTCTCCCTTTAATTTTTCTTTCTCTCTTCACCCTCCGCTCTCATTTGTGCCGTGTAATTAAAATAGATCGAGCGGCGCGGCTGCGACGCTTTAGCAAAGTCCCATCGATGAAGCTAAGGTGTGTATGCCTCGGATAGAGCTCGAACAAGAGAGAATTTACTGGCACAATTTATATATCCAAACATATATATCTATATAGATGCGCGCATTTCTCTCTCTGTCGGAACTCCCCCTCTAACACCAGCCTATATACCTATACACTTTATTTCTCTCTGTTTGCCCGCAGTTGCGGACTGTCGCTGATAAACAACACGGCACGTCTTACAGGGAGGTGAGGGAGGAAGGGTCGATTATTAGATTATTTGAAATTTTGAACTATTGCTGAATCTCCAAGATTGGTTTATTTTCTTTTTACCCTGCTATGAAATATATACGAAGTGGAAAGCTAAAATTAAAAAGAAAACAATGTTCGAAATATTAATTTTCAAATATAACGTAAAAAGAAAATTTATCTTTAAAGTTTATAAGGAAACGAATTTAAAATTTATTTTTAAGAATGCACTTCTTCTAACGCAAATACTAACTTTTCCTTCGTATTCAGCGTAAATAGTTAAGTATAACACTTAGGTTATAGAAGCCACTCATAATAATCAAAATTGAAAGTGCTTAATGTCACAGCCTCTCCTAATCTCGTTTTTCTAACTGCGCGTATAAAACCTTACATCGTATGGTTAATCCGCGAATAATACGTCTACTAATCATAAGAGTGTTATAAATATGTGAACGGTTGAAATTCAATTTATCTTTAACTTAGAATTATAAGTTATCTAATAAAATAAACCTCATTTTAAAAAAAGGAGCTCAAAATCTAATTTCAGCAGTAAAACTTTTGATGACAGCACTTTGGCTTTTATACCAGCGAAAGTACAGCTACGGTATTTCACGCTGCGAGGTATAAATCTGTCGGTGTCTACTCTGATATAAAGTTCCTTACTGACTGACGAGTCCGCAATGACTAAGCCCTGGTAATAAAAAAAAGCAATAACAGCATTATTTGTCACACGTCAGAAGCAAGACAGTCGATGCGTGGGCAGATACTAAAGATTAGTTTGAAAATGCAGTACACATATTTTATCAAAAATTGAATATATTCTTGAATTCTTATTCATAAATAATTGGTCGCGACATAATTCTTTAAATAGCATTGATGTTTTATCAATTGAATTAGTTACAGCATAAGATTAGAATATATCATTGGCAGAACTTTATAGTATTATAGACAAAATTTCATTAGTAAATAAATTGCATTTTTATGTGTTAAAATCCAGATATAGTTTTTATTTGGAAGATGAATGGAGCAAGTAAACCGAAAAAGGAATTTTTTCATAATGTCGTAATGAAATTTCAATTCAAATTTACTATACAATTAACTACAAAAACTTGACTTGTTAAGCATTGCCGAAATGTTTTTAAACAATAGTTTCTCCTTTATCCTTAAATATTACCTGCTTATAATTAAATTCTTGAAAAGTTTCATATTTCGAAATTTCGAGCTTATAAAGATACTAAAAAAAAGTAGCATTAAAGGAATGTTTTAATGAAAGTATATAATTTTGATGTAAACTGTAATGGATAGAAGTAAAAGATAGAGGTTATAAATACAATTTTGTATGGATTAGTAATGTATCAATAGTCGACTTTCATCTATCTGTAGAAATCATACACTTTTATTATAATATAATAAAAAAAATGTTAAATTTTTTTCTCAATTATCCAAGAGTTTTGACATGGGTTCGCCATACTAAGAGTAACATTGAGTTTGTAATTTTTAACATCAGTCTTGAAGTAATACTTAATTATAACAAAACTTTAAAAGCCTGGGCTTGAATTTCTAACGAAAAAATCGGTTTGCTCAATTTATTTTGCTTCCCCTCGAACCCCTAAAAGTATAACAGTTCCAAAATTACACGCTCGAGTACGCAAAAAAAAAAAAAATAATGGAACCCTTCTGCATTTTCCCATACCGTTTTCTTTTTCCCGAATTTCTTTTCACCGTCGCTTCAAACAAAGCCACTCCTTGCACCACGGCGAACATTAAAAATGTAACGTTTCCAGTCTGAAAATGAGGGATCAAAAAAAAAAAGGGGCCACTCGCGCCACTTTGCGCCATGTGCACATTCAAATTGCCCTTCTCGTCCCGGTGCCTAATTGATTTTTTGCGTCGCGTAATACATCGAAGTAGATACGTGTAGAGGACGCGACTCTCTCCGGGCTAGAGGTTCCATTATCAGCTTTATGATCAAGTATCGGAAGAGAGCGAGAGCAAGCGAGAGAGAGAGAGAGTTTATTACGACAACGGGGGTAAAAGCTTTTATGCGAGCTAGCGCGGATTTAACCCAGGGCTGTGCAATTTGTCCGAAGGACACTGGCCGATCGGCCCGCGGCGATATGGCTCCCTTCGGATTCGATTTTAATTCAACTATGCGAGATAGCTGGTGCGAGCGTGGCGGCCAAGAGATCGCTAATAAATCTACTCGGTATAATCTAATTTCGCGGCATGCGAACCGACCTTATAGGACTACGCGCGGTTTCGCATTTACGCGTAACCTAGCGCCTGTGCGTATATTTATGAGATGCTGGACTGATACAAAAGATCGAACTTTTTTTTACAACGATGCTTCGAGGCAGAATTATCAGGATAATTTTCTTTCTTTGCTATAAATTGTTTTTTTTTTTAAAACGACGAAAAGAGGGAACGTCGATGGGAAAAAGGGTAATATACTTTTCAAAGTGTTCAGGTATTTTTTGTGGATAGAGAAAAATTAATAAAATTGGTGATGGAATTAATGCGAATGAAAATTTGAAGCGGGTACATGGCAGAAAAGTATAAAAGTTTTTGCGCAGCTAAATAATTCAACGGTTAATTTTTGTTAATTTGACCTTCTTCTGTGTCCCATCAAATCATTCTCAATAATGTGGGCTGCTATCACGTGCTTTTGTCCTCGACTCGCCATGGGACGTGTAACGCTGATCAATATTGCCCACAAAGGCTCACTTATATAGCATATAGGTACAGAGATATACCATTAAAACTAATTTGCTTGAAATTTGTTGCGCGTCAAATGCGTAAATTCAAATGAAACTCGTACCGCAGCGGCGCTGCAGAAATACCTGATTTTAATCTAGCGTTTTTTTTTATTTCCGATCCGCTACCCAGCGGCAAATAAAAAAAGCTCGCGCATTGTATTTAATTGGTTCTATTTATGTTTTTAAATCAAGTTAATAAAATCCTTCAATTAATTGACCCCAGATTAATAAAACTATAACCTCAGTAAGTCGCTATTTTGTACATTGAAATTAATAAATTGAAAATTGATTATTTTTGATCGAATACAATTTATAGCTATCATATATCTGCGGGTTATTCTTCCTGATGTTTAAAGATTTAAAATGTTTTAAATTTCTTTATTCCATTTTGCGTAAGTGCAGAATTGAAAAACTCATGAAGCGTTTCGTTAAATAGATCTAAATAATTACTACTTAGTGAATATAAAATAAATAATTTATTTGTATTTGTGTTGCAGGTGAGTTTCAGACGCCATTTTTGACTTGACCTTCTGCTTCATGTAAGTACTGATTAAAAAAGTACAAGTCAAAGAAAAAAATGTAATTGATACTTGTTTTTAGCTCTTAAATGTCAAAACGTATCATTATATACTATTATATATAGAATTACATGTCAGTTAACAAGTAAGGATTTGATAAAATGCCGGTACGCGAGTTCGCAACTTTCATAAAAGCATTGAACTAGCTTAACTAAGTTGATAAAAGAGGTAATATCCCGTTTACACTAATAAAAATTAAACACGCGTTTCAATTTGCCGTTCCATATATGATCCCGCAAAGCAAAGAATTCATTGAAAAGTTGATTTTTAACGAGCGCAAAACGATTCGTCTCGGAGCGCAAACTTCTAACTTGCTCCATTTGAGGGGAGAGAAAAAAAACTCGGCGTAAATAAGCAAAAAATCATATTTCTCGGGGCCGATGGAAAGTTTTTCAAATTCCACCTTGCTCTACGCATTACATAACCTAGTCGTCTACGAAAGTAGAAAAAGGGGGGAGAGAGAGAGACTACTCGATTTCATAAATCCCGAGCCAAAGAGCCCGAGCAGCAGCAGCAGCAGTGGTAGCAGCACGACGACTAACGCAGGGAAGCGTGCAGAGGCAGCTCCTTGCTACTTTTCACTTCTCTTTTCTCTTCTCTTTTTACCCCTTTGGCGATGATTCCGGTACGTTGGTCGCCCCCACCGCCTCCTATCCCCCCACCCCCTCGCACAAACACGTGCCCGCGCGCACATATTTTTACATCTATATAGAGACACGCGCACTTCCCTTCTTTCCGGGGCCGAGTTTTATAAGTGTCGCGATATGTTACGAAAGAGCTGAAGGAAGTGGGAGCTCTGCATGGGCGGTGGGGGAAAGGGGAAGGAGAGAGAGGGAGAGACCCTTAGACGAGTTAGGAGTGAAAAAGAGTTGGAGCGCGAGAAAGATTGACTTCGCGTTGTTAGTGCCAAAAGTTTTTCCGGGGCAACCCAGCTGCTCTCTCTCTCTCTCTCTCTTCTCTTTATACGTATATACGTGTACGTCTACCGCCGTGGTATGCTCTATTATATACTGCCGATTGCGATCTTCTGCGGATTTGTTTCGATTCCCGGGCGCGACAGTGTGTAGTGGGTGAGCGAGGGGCGAAGTAGGAGGAAAACGATCTTGGGAATTATTCCGGCGACTTATCGCGCGGGGATGATCGCCCATTTTTCCGATACGCCGCGGTATAATGGCTTCGGGGGCTCTTGCCTGCGCGCGCGCACGGCTCCGTTCGAGCGTAGCTCTTTCTCTCTCTCTCTCTCTTTCGTGCTCGTGCTCTCTCCGTTTCTCGCTGCTTGCGGTGGCTATGAGGTAAACGCTGGAAATGATAAATAATACCGTCTGATGTGCTTTCACTGGATTCGCTTATACGGATGAATTGGAGACCGTTTTCTCAAAGCTCTCTTTCTGTATGATTTGAGGTTATGCGGGAGTCCGCATTGTACGACGCCAGAGTTTTCAGGGCTTTTTCTTTTTATCGAGTAGTTGAATCAGGTCCGCATGCATCATTGGCTCTCCAACAATTATTTATTTAATGAACAAAATATCTCAATTGTGAACAATAATACGTAAAAACTTAATGGTTATAAATTAAACCTACCTTCTGAATAATATATAATGAATTAAATCAATCTAGCATAAATCCAAGTATATTCTTATGCAACATATTTGCATACATTATTCAATTTAATAAATAGTTAAAAGGTCGCTCATTTCAATTGAGTTCAACTGCAAAAAATACACATGCTCATGTTATTAAAATAAATATATAATCATAATTTAAATTATAAATATAACTCACGTATTTTATTCATCGAATCAATTGTTGGTGTAAATATAAGTAAATTCATTATGAACTGGCGTATAAAAATAAGAAAACTATTATACTTCGAAGCAACAATAATAGATTTTTTGATTAAAACTTATCTAAACAAATTCTGAAAAGAGCCGTATGCTATATTATTAAAAAATACACTTTTGTTTCACAATACAATATTAATCCTATAACTGGCAGTGGAAAGTATACTTCCCACCTGAATTTTTTCGGTTTTTTAGTTATAACTCCGGTCTATGACGTCGTATCAGTACGAAATAAGTTTTACTATACTCATTAATGTTTTATCTAAATACTACTGTACAATTTCTACAACAATTATGGATTTTGCAATTTTTATTAAATAAACAATGATAAAGATGTTGCTTTTTTTCAAATCAATTCGTTACTCAAGCTCCTGGGATGTAAATGAATTTATAAATCTTAGTTTCAGATTCCAAATATGATAAACAAAGCCATGCATGGTCAAAATTGTAAAATACTGTTATTATTTATTTTACAATAAAATATAGTGCAAAAATACGATTTTTAGACTAAAAATTGATATAATCCTTTTCGAAAATATGTCCACCATATTGGATCCGCCATTTTCAATTTTTCAATTTTGACTTCAGATTTGAAATTCGCAACCCCGAAAATATATGGATGCGATGAGAACTGTTTGATATTGTTACCAGGAAAAATGTGCCAGATAAATGGTTAAATGATCAAAAGCAATTTAGATTCAGCATTTTAGATCAGGCATCTCGCAATTTTGTGAATAATCCCCGCGCTATTCCCAAAAGTAAAAAATTGAATGCATCATCACCAATGTGCATCAGGTATATATAGTTAGAAAAAGAACTACAAAGCTGCATTAATTTAACCTCGTACACAGGCTGAATAAATACGAGAGCCACCAACTGCGAAAAAAATTCCTTTGTAGCAATAATAAACTCTTTCAATACTTGCTCTCCAAATATCCATCTACATCAAAGTATTTTCCTATTCCAGCTGAAACAGTGCAAAAAGACACATCACAATAAAATCAAATAAATTTTATATTAGCGCGAAACGAGTTCAATGAAAAAAAAAAAAAAAAAATAGGGGAAAGAAAATTGTTAACATCGGGCTAACGAAATATCTCCGTATCCGAAAACATTCATTTTTTCATTCCTGCTCTCACACCCGCTGAAACTTCCATGTTTTCTCTCTGACTATCTGGTTGTCAGGCGGAATGTAGCTCGCGCCTATCGCGCCATAAATTTGTGAGGTTTCCGATATTTTAAGCGTCCAACGTTCATCAGTCGTCTCTAGCCCGGGCCACGTCCATGTAATTTCGTAATGGCCCGTGAGCCGCGCGACAGAGCGTCGATAAGTTTTTGCGCAGTTTCGGGGGCTTGACTCGGTTGCGCGTTATGCAAAACATCGCTGCGCCCTTCTATCCACTATAGCGGGGTGCGACCTAATCGACAATTTTGGCGGAGAAATATGAAGCGTTGCCAATGCGGCGGGTCGAGATAAATTCTTCTCTTGTGTTTCAAAATAATCCATGCGATTTCCATGAATTTTACCCTCTATTGTAGTTTATTAATTTTGTAATTTGCAGAGCTTCAGAAACAAAAAGGATTCATTTATTTTGTACTAATTGTTATGTAGCTTTTCATTTCAATATTCAGTCAAGAATTTGAAGTGTTTGTGAAATACTCTAATTCTCACATACTTTTCCTAGAGTACGAGATATGCACTCTTAATAATTACTATTTTCAGAAATTTATAAAATTCCATTTTAATAAACTGGGAAATATTAACCAACCGAGCTGCTCTATAAACTAGATTAAATCCAGATCCATGAAGTAGATTCTGGGCTGAATTAAATCATAATATGTCCAGAATGTAGGGTCCTATATGCAAAGCCTAACACGTCAGGCAGCAGTACGTACTCCGGCGATCGGAACGCTGAGGCCTACAGATTCGGCGCCCTTCACGTGTGTCGGGCGACAGAGCTCCAGCAATTGGTTCAGCGGCAGCGTCGAAATGGTGGTAGCGCGGCGGTATTAAGCCCAGCGCAAAATTACAGCGCCAATCTTCTCTCAGTCTAATTAAAGTTGATCGAAAATGCGTAACTCGTGCAAAAGAAAAATGCGAGTATTTCGCAGAGGCTGCAAAGCACTGATCAATATTTTTACTCTGAAGACTTAATCGCTCAATGAAAACACGAAAATCTTAAATTGCTGCCAGTCAATGTAATCTCTTTCTCGACCAAAGAAGTATTTTTTTTCACCGGTCAACGAAACATCCATTCAGCATTGCTACTTGTGTGCTCGAGGAAAAGTTTTCTCTCTCTCTCACTCACTGCCAGTGCACCCGACAGAAAGTCAGAATTAAAGTATCGGAACGAATCCGCTCCAAATAAGCATTTATCTTTTCATTCCATCGCTGCTTCTTTCTACGCCTGCTCCGCCCGTCCCCGTTTCTCTCTCCTCCCTGCCAACTTGACTCTCTTAAGTCGAGTAATTGGCTGGCTTCTTCTTCAGCTTTTTGACGAAGTTTCGGATGAAACGCGCTCGCTCGCGGGGCGGATGGGAGGGGGGGAGGAGAAAAAACGAGGATAGGCGAAATAAATAGCGCACGACCTACGCGCGCTTGGGAGTAGAACGAGTCGTCGGACTAAAACAAAAACGCCAACTTTAGCTTCGCGAAAGCCAACGTCTGCGAGAAACTTAAAAATGCGCTGTCATTATTCCGAAGCGGCCCGGGCTCCTCTCTGACTTTCTCTCTCTTTCTCTCTCTATCTCTCTCTCCCTTCCTCTGCTGCTATGCTACTACTCCTGCTACTGCTGCTGCTACTGCTAAGCAAGAAGCGGCAGTTCTGTAATTTTAAAACTAGCGGCCGTCGTGGGCTGCCTGTACGTCCTGCTGGAACCTCGTTGTAAATGCGAGGATTTGACATTTCTTTCCTCCACTTCTTCTGGCCAGCGCTGCTGGGTTAAGCGCGCGGACACAGTACTGTTCATAAATTTGGGATCACTTAAGAAATTTTCAATTACCCCACGGAAAAGGAGAGAAGAAGCGTAAGGAGCCCTTCATTCAGCCAGCGAACGCACGATACGAAAATTTTACGGGAGAAAAATCCCTGTATAATTTAGTCCGCTTCCGAGAAATGAATTTCAATTATGTATATTCCTTGACTTTATTCGTAATGCATATTTTTATTCGCGAATTATGCGCGTAATATTAGACGACTAAAAGTATTCTTCTACTTAATTATGTAATGTCCTAAAACGCAAAACCAAAAATTTTTCATAAAATTTATATCAATAACTAATGCTAGAACTATACTATCAAACTTATTGTTCAAAAAGTTTATTTTCCCAGCAAAAGACTTTATCACTGAACCAACAAACTCGCCCATGTAAAAGCGAAAAGGCGCAAGCTTTCCATCAGAACGACTACAATCGCTACCCTAAAGCCCATCCTAAAATATTTTCGAATGCTTGCGCGGCGAGGAAAAAAATCTTGAAATCCTTCGCTTCGACACGTAAGCCGCGCGGCGGCTCGCTCCACGCACGCCACTGCGCGCCAGCGTAAAAGTTAAAAGCCGCTTGCTTTCAATTTAGAGAGCCAAACCAGTCGAGGAGTCGGGGGGAGGCTTGGGTTAGAAATCCAGGATAAAAAACAAGAAAAGGAAAGAGAAAGGAAGTTAAAATACGAACAATAAATCATCGCTCCTTCCTCTCTTCATTCCCATGTAATAAATTTCCGTACACTCGCGCGTTCGAGTCGTTATTTCTCATTTTCTAAAGTATAGCCCGAAGAACGAGTGATTTGATTTATGAAAGGAGTTTTGTCGATGCTGATACGCGGGGGTGGCAAAAGTGCGGCGACGTCGGAGTGCCACGGCAGCGATAGGCCTAAATCCGTCGTAACTAAACGCCGTAAGTAAAAGGTCGCAATCGGCGTACAGTTCCGCACTTTAGATTACTAGAAAATCCTCATTTTCGGTCAATGCGAGCGAGCGACTAAATCACGCACGTATTTCTCTCTCTCTCTCTTACTCTAGCGGCATGAGGGGGGGGGGGGAGCGCCCTTTTGTCGGTCTACAAAGATTGATTTGACTATCGGTTATCGATTTCATGCGGCTGCCTCGTAATTTCCCGTGCATTTAAATTGCCGCAGCAGAAATGGGGCTGGAATTCCCCTCCTCTCACTCGCTCTCGCTTTTCCGACGTCGCCTACGTTGCCGTGATAAAGCAGACCTTCCATTCTGACTCTCTGTCCGATAAGCCCCACACCTTCCGAGATACACTTGTTTCTCGACAAATATGCTCCGTTTTTTTCCTCGACCAAATCCCGACGATGTGATCGAACCTAATTCGATCAACTGTTTGTTTTTCAACGATTTTGTAAAGTGGATTTTGTTTCGGATTTTTCTTCTTGTGCTCGCTTCGAATTTGAAGTATTGGCAAAGTTAGATTAAAAGTTCCGAGCTGTTTTTTGCCGGTGTTTTTCTTGTTTCATCGGGACGAGTCGGCTTACTTTGTTTGATCCAGCGAAGGCTTTTGAAGTATATTTGAATCAGTGACTGGTTCAAGTGAATCTGGATTTAATTTTGTAAAAGTGTTTTGTGAAAAAATTAAGTGATTATAGATGGAAGTAGAGAATGAGTAACAGTCTGACAATTGCTTGATCTGTTCTACTGAAAGAGTTTTTATAACTCCTACTATGTAATATGTGAGGTTGCACTGTTATTCAGTTTTCAGTTAGGATAAAAGAATAAATATTTACTTTCTTTGATAGCATACATTTTTTAAATTGATTGATAAAAAGAAGTGTAACGTCCTGACGGGCGCACACAATGATTTAATTTAAACAATCTCCTTTTTGACCTAGACTTTCGTCCAATAGTCGGGGCTGGAGAACGTTACTTATAGACTGCTGTTTCTGCCTTTGTTTATCTACCGCGAGGAAGTCTTCTAATCTAGCTACTTTTAACGTTTAATATAACTGAAGCTGATTCACCAAACAGACCAGGTTTCCCCGTTCAAGAATGGCGGCTATACTAAACTTGCTATCCAAGAGGGCCGGCTATTCCGTTCCCCGTTGGTAGCTCAATTCAAATCTGAAGACTTCCAAAATGATTCTATTTACGCGTACATGCAACTTGACGCGGACTATATTTTCAAATATAATACTTTACTTTGACGAACCTTTTTATCCCTTTTCGTTTTTAGTCCTGTTTTTTCTGCTTCCTGTTGATTTGGTAGATGGCTTGCTTTTGCGACATAATACAACACTTATTCCGATATATATTCTTAAGACTTTATTTTGCACTTTAATTTCTCTTACAATTTCACTTCTCGTGTGTTTCGACGTATTCGTTTCACAATTTTTCCTTCCTTACAATTTGTTTATGTTTTTTACTATTCTGCTTACTTGTTTCGACGTATTTTGTTCACAATTTTGCTAGAGCCGCCTTGTGCGCACTCTTTCACAACCTACTTACTCCATGGTTCCTCATTACTCTCTGATCTATCAGGATTCCGAGGTGTAGCACATCACCTCTGGATTCTCCCCCGTTTCCCCCTCTTCTTATTTCGAGCAGTTTAGGTTTTCCAAACTCTACCCAAATCTGGTGAAAACAACATCATTAACCAAATGTAGATAATAATGTGCTCCCAACAGATGTTATGGATTTTCCTAATCCGACACCGAAGCGTCAGCGGACAGCATATGCTTTAATCGTTTTATTATGTTTGCTTAAGTAATATCATGCCACTGTTCTTCTAAGCTATTGTTTGCGTTCGTCTGGTGAACGCAATCTGTCTTAATGTCTGGGTTTTTCAGTCCCAGCTATTCAAGTCTACACAAAATCTAAACTTACAAAGAAAACAGCGGAGAATTCTCGAGCGAAAATCTTCCCTTGCTTTCTGTTTCTTATTTGTTACTCTACATTATTTTAACGGGCCGTAGGACGTCACAGAAGATTTGAAAAGTGTATTAATTCCAGTGTTTTTTTAGTTTATATACAAATATAAATTCGTTTCTAAACTAGATTAAACATTCTTTTGTTTTACAATGGTAATCATAGTTATAATTAGAAACGTAATTGAGATGTTAATGTAAAAAAAATAGTATCTAAAATTTTCAGTACATATATCGCCCTTTTTTTATTAACATTTTTATTAACATCCAGCTTGAAATAAAAAAAAAACAAACTTTTAATTGATGACAAACTTTTGACTTCATAGAAATTTAAGCATTTTAATAACGAAACTAAAATATTTGTGGAAAACTGTTACTATTCCGCGACGAATTCTCATAGATACCTCAAGTTCAATTACGGCGACTACAATAATTTTTTTATCATACACTCAGCACGTACTCGAAACATCGAATCTCTCATATCACGTATCTCTCATTTATCTTTATTTTCTTCTCTCATATCCCGTGATACATAACGAAAGCAGTTACAGACAAAATCGCTCATATCCGTTTTCCATCTCCATTCGTGCGCGAGAGAAAATCGCGCAATATTTATATACACTATATATCCCTTCGATATCTACAATGAAATTTTCGAGTTTATTATACGTAGGTATATATATATGTATAGATTGGAGCTCCGTATAATAACGTTCGATAAAAATATTAGAAGTCGCGCGCGTGTGGATTATACGAGCTCTGAATCGCTAATATATAACCCTAGCGCGCAGCGGCGGCGGCGGCGGCGGCGGCGGCAGCAGCTCCGAAAGTGAAGTATAAAAGAGGAGACGAGAGCGAGAAAGCGCGCGGGAGACGGAAACAGAGTGAGAGAGAGACAGAGAGAGACAGAGAGAGAGATGGAGCTAGCAGCGAACACCGGCTCGCCTTTTTCGTAGGAGCAGAAAAAGATAATGGTCGCCCGAGGACAAGACCTGTATCGCGATACCCTCGCCGCTCCTCCTTCCATCCCTCTTTTCTTCTCCCTCTCCCCGTCACCCTCTCTTCTCTCCGTGTCTTATTCTTCGCCGTCGTTCCTCTGCTCGTCGCACGGCTCGTTTAAAGCCGAGAATGTTTGCCGCAGGTCGCTGAGAGCGACTGTTTGAGAATGACGAGACTAGGCATCAGGGCAAGAGCGAAGAAAAAGAAAAAGGAAACAAGCCGGGCGAAAGGTCAACGAGGAGAGAAACGAAAGGTTTGGAGAACAAATGAAGGAGTGAGAGAGAGAGAGAGAGAGAGAGAGAGAGAGAGAGAGTGAGACGGTGTCTCACAGTCCGTCCATCCGTTTGTACAGATATGCCCTTATCTGCGAAGCTCTTTGTCACCTGAGCCTCGTACGCTAGATGATTACGGATAAGAGTTAGGGGGATATGGTTCGTGGACCTCGAAAGCTAGAGGAAAAAAACGAATACGTGAGCGAGGAAGAAAGGGCCAAGGACCAACGATGGACTTTTAGCGAAATGAGGAGCGACGCGATAGCATCTTCTCTCTATCTCTCTTGGCTGTGGAGGATTATCGCGTTTCGAATTTCAATTAAATTCGACCCAATTCCGCCGTTTATTTCGCCGTATCGAGTGGCTTATTTCCAGAAGCTTATGCGACTGGAGAACGTGTGCGCGTTTGAGATGATAAAAACAGTGTGCATGTTACGAGGTGATACACGTAATTCTAGAAGAGACGCGGGTTTAAAAGCAGATTATTAAAAACAAGGCGAGAGAAATGTCGTTGGGGAAGAAAAAAGATGGTTGAAAATCCAGCTATATTTATTTCGTTTAACGCGGGATTACTTAGCGTTTGTAACGCTTTGAAAATAACGGACGAAAAATAAGACGAGTGAGATGCACGGCGCATACTGTACTAATTAAAAACTACATTAAACAAACTTTGATAAAAAGGAAGCGCCGACGCGATTATACGGGAGACGGAAAAGAGAAAGAATTGTGGAGAGTTTATACAGATGTTGCGCGAGCACGCGGAAATAAGCTGACGGGGACAAACGCACGGGGTTTTAAATTAAATTAAGGTCGATTATCATCCAGAGAAAACAAATTAAATTTCATTTGTATGGAAAGTCGACGGCTAATTCGTTTTGAAAATCAACCTAGACGGGGCCCAAGATCGCGCGCGTGAAAATTTCAAGCGACAAGTCTCTCTCGTCTTTGCGCGCCAGTTAATAAGCCCATCGTTGCGCGCACAGGCGCACAAAACGACTCCATCTCCGCCAGCCGCAAAGTAAACATTTGTTTTAAAATGAGGGAGCAGGCAAAATCGCTACGAGGCAGCAGCGAATGTCATTGCATTATTAACAAGACAATTTTAATGTCGTAAAAGCCGGTATCCGCACCGCGAAGTTTGTTCAACATGTAATTCAAGATGAACCGAGAAAAGTGAGAGACGTTCCCGGAACGCCGCTATAAGATGGTGCACTGTAGGAAAGATAGAGAGAGAGAGAGAGAGCAAGATTACGTTTTTATGCACCATAATTCAAGACAAGCCGAAGAAAGCGGATAATCGAGAAAAAGTGGAAAGCGGTACGGAGGGAGAGGTTGGTAGAGAAGACGAGAAAGAGAGAGAGAGAGAGAGAGAGGGAGAGAGAGAACGAAGAACCGACGAGCAGGTCGTCGGTAAGTTTCGCGCTATACCGCGAGCTGCGCTTCGTATAGCCTGCACACACAGACACATTTTCGATCGAGCGACGTCGTCGTCGTCGTCCTCGTCCTCGTCGTCTTCGCCGCGGGCATTATCGCGGGAAACGGCGTCGTTATACTTATCAGAGGCCCACCGAGTGGAGCTACCCCACAAAAGGAATGAGAGATGGGTATTTCGGTCTGCCCCTTGACTTTTCCATTCTGTCGTCAAATGTTTTCCACCGACTCGTTTCTCGTCAGTTTTCTGTCCCTTTGCAACCTCCTCACCTCCCTTTACCTTTGTGTAGTTGTCACAGCCATTGAGCGTAAACATTTCTGATCTATGGACTGCAGACAAATCATTGAATAATACGCTTATTTTTTGTAATAAATAAGAGGGAGATAGTAAATGAATTTCTTGTAAAAAGATTACCTCAATAACGAGAGAATTCATGCCAAAACTTTGTTATTTAATCGTACACACACAGATCTGTTTTTTTACATGACTATACGTATACCTGTGTTTTTCACGTGTAGCCTCGTAAAATGTATATATCTCGTGCGGGATGGAAAACACGAATATTTTTCTTCGTATTTCATATAGCTTTTGCCCTGCCGTGGATGTTTATGCGATAGTCGTATGAAGCTCTTCGAGTTGATTAATCGTAAGCGGATTCACTGCAGTTTATCATTATTTTTTTTAAATAAAACCCAACTTTCAAAGCCTCAGTTACTAAAGTTCGATCTCTTTGTGAATACACTTCGTTAACGCTTTTCAAAAAATACTGCCATGCCCGGCAGCTGCACCTTTCGTAACTTTGGTGCAAACTCTCCGTGATATTGCGGATCGCGCGGTTAAACAGGCAGAAAAGATGCAAAAACAAAAAACAAACAATAACCCATTAGCTCAAGACTATACAGTAAACTAACGTTCAATTCCTCTCCTAGCCACAAGCGATTACAACGAGCGCACATAAACTCGCATTTCGGGCGTGCGCTCTCAGATTATGCTGAAAAATTTGGAGCGATGTGTTTGCCGTAGCACACACTCCATTTCTCCTGAAATAAAAACGGCGGGTCCAGTATCCGTTTTTTTTTCTTTTTTCTTATTTTTTTTTTGGCAAAGGTAAACGCGAAAAAATGGAGAGGAGCTCGCAATAACACGATGGCATTAGCGAGACCGTAAAAGGGTGGAAACGGCTAGAGCTGTTCTCCGATGAAAATGGTGGGAAGGGATGGGAAGGGTGTGGAGGAAGGTGTGTATGCAGCTGCTCTCTCTCTCTCTCTCTCTCTCTCTCTCTCTCTCTCTCTTCGTGTACGCGATTTAGCCGACGGTGCACATACGAACCGGTGCGTGACTTGCAATACGGCCATGTGCACAGTTCGAGGAAGATAACGCGAGAGGAAAAAATCGGGTGTATAAGCTTGTGCTGCTGGACTTTTTTTCTCAACATCCAGTGTCCCGGGTAAAGGTTGTTTCGAGATTCTAATCGGGGGCTTGAAATACTTTTGTGTCTCTTAAAGTGTGCGAACGGGGTACAAATGTAATCAGTGCAGTATTGCACGTTTTAAAACGTATTGCGCGATTCAGTAGATAAGGCGGGAAATAACAAAGTGATGCTATAAATCGAGATCTATTTTTTTTAAATTACTTGTATTGCTTTCATCTGCTATAGTGAACCTGTACTCTTTGCTCTGTGCGGAATATTGGTCTTTTTCGGATAGCAGTGTAGGTACTTGAAAATTTAATCCATTTTCTCGGTAAGCATCTCTTACGTAGTACACGGGTTATCTTGCGGAAGTCACGGCATATTTGTTAACATGGTGTCCATCACGATGTCACGCACGATTTTAGCGCAAAATATTTACTGAAACTAATAGAAAATTTATCGATTCTTGGACGAGTGACGCGATACTCGTGAAAGGAATTGCAAAACTAATTCGAACTGTCAGGTGAAACTTGTAGATTTTTCCAAGTGCGCAGTATCAGGTTATGCATCTTGTGCCTCGTTTACGCAAAAAAATGCTGTACTACACGAATCGATTTGAAACTCATTTTAAAATCGCTTTAGAAACACGAGACGTTATGGCAAGAAAATGTATATTTTAATTCACTCAACAGAATCTTGAACTATTTCAGCTACTGACATACTTTATTTCAGATCGGCTAAATACCTAATTTACATATATGTTATAAATTTCCGACAAACTACACGCACGTGCAACCAGATCTTATTTTTTCAAACTGTAAAGACAAGGAGAAGCTATTCGACTGTCCCGTGGCTTAATTCCAAAAGCACCGGTGAATCGAAATTCTTTCAAATCCCCAGAAATGTTATTACAAGAGGTCGCGATAAAGGTGGAGTAGCTGGGGCTTGTAAGGTCGACCACCGCACACGCGACGCTTTGAATTTCGTCGAAACGAACGAGAGAACGGGTGACCTTATCGGCACGCTGACGCCGTCTTGTTAGTTTTAAACGTGCTATAGTCGGCGGTGCGACGACGCTGGCTCTTATCTGCCTTTGTTTGAAATTAAATAGTATTATTTTATGATTTCTGCGCTGTCTGCTTTTCCGCGGGGGGCTAATCAACTCGCGCGGATTATGCGCATAACTTTATAAGTATAAGCAGAGCTCGCTGGCTTTTCCATTATGGATAATATCAATCTTCCGTCGCGATCGTATGTGTACAATATTTATGCGTTCAGCCGCCATTCCTTATATCATTGTCTTCTCTGCAGGCATAATGAAACGCGCCCCAGCCATTGAATTACTAGTGTTTGGTCTGGACAGTTTAATTCTTAAAATATTCAATGGTAGAAAGTCTAATTGTTGTTGTGCCACGTATGGCAAAGGGCAGCTCGGTACACATATAATTAATTATACATATAACTAATAAATGAGATTTACCTTATAATAATCTACCTGTAATATTTATAATAAAATAATTACAGCGCGCCATTCACAGAATATCTCGTGATCAAATAATGCGGAATTTGTACAAATGCACCATTATATTAAATTAATATTGTAGCTTTATTAATTCATTACGAGAATGGGTTATATAAACTCGACCGCATGAGCGTTTAAAACAAATGTATCGATCAGAGGGATACGACGAATATATGTTATAACATCAAACAAAATTTTTAGCACGATATAGAGTAGTAAAAAAAGTTATTTGATCTCCCGAATTGATAATTAAACGTGAGCAATAATATAGGGAATGAAATAAAAGCATCAGCGTTAAATTAATGATATATTATTTTACAGGTATACCTCGTGCAATTGAATCCTATTTTGGGTCACGCATGTAATAAGTAGATGTCTGAAATTCGTATGCATATTCAAAGCACTTCAAACTGATCACACACACATATATATATATTTTTATAAGCAGACCCTTCAATAAAGCGCGTATGCAATGAGAATTATGGGTAATGCATATCGAGATAAATATTGCTCCAATAATTAAATATTTATTTCAATGGTCATGCATATTTAATATATAAGCGAAGCTGCTTTTGCCCGTCATCTCATATGTTTTTAAACGGTGCTAAATGCAAGTAGCCTTCTCTACGCGGTCGAATCTCTGCCCTCCCTCTCTCTCTGTGAATGCTCGCGCAACCTTGTATAAGTTGTTTGTAGACTATTTTTGTATATATGTATAGATTTAATTTTTAAAAAATAACGTGATAGATTTCAAAGACTGAATTTTTACTGTATTTGTAACTTATCTGTGATATCACTATTTTTTATTTTTTTTAAAATGTATTTGATTAAACTTTAGGCATAAGCATGACTGCGATATTACAAAGCGAGAAAGATGTATATATATATATATTGAGACTGTATTTAAATTTTTGTAAAAAGTTACAAATAAACATTATATCTATCTATGTATCTCTCTCTCACTCTCTGCCGACGTGATACATTTATCTTTGATAATTGAAAATCAATCGTTCTACATGTGCGAAATTCGCAGTATCAGGACAGCACTCGGAATTACGACGGAAGAAAACAATAATAAATTAACACATTGCTCTCATGCACGCATTGTTACCCGCCTGAAGCTTAAAAAACACGAATTCTCGAACTCGCCAGTAGGGGTGTGCTTTCCAGGATATCGCATTGTTCTGCAAACGCACGGAGAGAGCTTTTGCGAATCTGCAGTGCTAATTCCGGAAGGCGAGGATGCGGCATAATGCGACAAAGCGAAGGCGTCGACTGCCGCCGCAGCCGCACATAATAAAGAGAAAACACGCGGAGACACCGGGAAAATATCAAAGAGCGCGAGTTCGAGATTCTGAACCGCGAACTTGCTGCGAAACTTCTCTCTCTCTCTCTCTCTCGCTCTCTATCTGTACGTATATGTATATGCATGCGCGCGTATATATTATCAGAGGCTGCGATAAGCTCGGATGCTGTATAGAGAGAGAAAGAGAGAGAGCAGTTGCGGGCTATAGGCGTGTGAGAGAACGAGGCTGGAAGCAGTAACATTCGTAATTATATATATATATATATATATA
>UELU01137291.1:0-18683 GCA_900490025.1 Megastigmus dorsalis
TTTTTACTTATTTTAAATTTCCCTCTCCGGCGCAAGGCTTGCGCTGTGAACCGGGCTGCGAACTCACGCGCGATCGACAACTTTGATTGCTGCCAACTGTCGCGCCGTAAACCATTGATTATGCGGTTGCGGAATTCCGCACCTTTTCACATCACTGATGATGCGTCAAATATTACAAAAAGTCAATTAAAATATTTTTAAAAAGTGGGGAATAGGACTTAGCAGTTGGCGCGGCTCCGACTATGCTCGTCGGCGATCTCCCCATTCAACTCTGAGATTACCATCTAGTCGAAAATGGATTTTCCCATTTTATTGAACAATCTGTACAATTTTCTGGTATTAGCCTTGGAGGAGTTTTCCGCCCTGTTGAAAAAACCAGCTGGAATTCCAGGCGAATCCAGGTGGATATCCAGGTCCTGGATTTTTGCAACTAATTACTAAACATTGAATTTCACGTAGATTCGGTGACTTTATTAGGTGTTACCATGCGGATGATAACACCCAAAGTGGGTAACTAAGCTTCAA
This sequence comes from Megastigmus dorsalis, assembly GCA_900490025.1. Classification (NCBI taxonomy): domain Eukaryota; kingdom Metazoa; phylum Arthropoda; class Insecta; order Hymenoptera; family Megastigmidae; genus Megastigmus; species Megastigmus dorsalis. Next base: position 526 of record UELU01137291.1, read on the forward strand.
TATTCGAATTTTTTTGGCTTTTTCAAATTTAGTAAAAATACAAAAAATTCGAATATTGAAGCTTTATTACCGAAGTCACCGAATCTACGTGAAATTGAATGTTTAGTAATTAGTTGCAAAAATCCAGGACCTGGATATCCACCTGGATTCGCCTGGAATTCCAACTTGGATTTCCAGTCAAATCCACCTGGATTCCAGTGGAATCTACCTGGAATCCACCTAGAATTCCAGCAGGAAATCCAGCTGGATTTTTTCAACAGGGCGGTGCTCTAAGGAATATCAGGATTACAATAATTTCACTTTATTTTTTTTTTTCTAAAAGAATGAAACACTGAACTGGAAAACATAAATTGATATATGGCCCTGTAGAAAAGGTCCGATAAAAACTGATAAAAATGTGCGAATTCGGGTGCAAAAACCTTATAGGTTATGAGGTTTCTGCACCCTTTTCATGTGGTTCTATCGGACCATTTCGACAGGCGGAGCTAATTGTTATCTAATGAAAAATATTTTTTTTATTTACAAATTTCTACTTTTTGACGATCAAGGTATATGTGGTTAGTACGAGAAGAGTACGAATTAGGGCGCCTCCGCGTGAAAAAAGGAACAGCTCTAAACACAACACGCAAAATCTTATTCTTCGTATCTATATATAAATGTACTAACCAATGCTAATCTTGTATGCTGTGCTCTGTTCCTTTTTTCGTGCGGAGGCCCTTACGATTAAACTTAATATGTAATTATGTACTTCTGGAAGAGGTCTTATATTTTAGAATGGAAAGGCATCTTAAGACTTAATTATTAGACTCTTCTTTCTGCTGTTTGTAACCTGTCTTATATGTTTATACCCTTAATGGTTTTTTCCACGTGTTTGTGCTTTTGTTTCTATTAAAATAATTAAATAAGGTGAATAATAATAATATGGCAGACAAAGATGATGTTGAGAAAACTATTGCTGAAGACTTGGTTGTTACGAAGTATAAAATGGCAGGCGATATAGTGAATCGTAAGATAAACTTTAAATATCTTTATTATTATTTATAACCTGCAACCACTGAGCATTGCGAATCATTTATGTTAATTGTTTTAGTTTTAGAATAATTTCTTCACTATCTTTTTTATATTACGTCCTATGTTAAATGAATCATTGCCTCTTACTATTCAGTTAAATGCCATTAAGTCTGACAAAGTATATTATAACACTATTCAAATGTCTAACTATCGTGGATAGATTGTGTATATAGATATACGAGTCTTTCAACTGTAATACTCAATATACATTTTTGTGGTTTGTTATATAAATGTAAAGTGTTAAATATTATGAAAGAGATATTGAAACAGCAATTTTACGGAAAGGTGTGAGATTATATCTTCTATACACTTGCTATCAAATAAGATACACATGTGTAAAAATATTTAATTAACCTCGCATAACTAAATAATAATATGAGTGTGTCTCCGTGGCTGATATAGCGTACGCGAGAAAATTTTTGCGTGCGCTAAAAAAACTTTGTGTTCGCGAAAATCATAGGCAATTTTTTCGGAAAATTTTTCGCGTACGTTATAGATTTATTATTTGTGTATTCTCGCGTATGCTGAAATCAACTTTTTGCGCACGCTAAAATTATGTTATTTTAGTATGAACCTTTTGCGTACGCTGAAATCGACTTTCACGCCACTCTAACCTCAAACTACTAACTTAAATAGGATCTTTCGGATCTCGTAGTGAAAAATACAATCCGACACTTCTATGCAAGGTGATTTTTATGTATAGAAATGTACTATTTGTGCTACAATCGTTTCATGTACATTGCAAAATACTGTATAGCAATACGAATGAAATTCACTCTTGGTTAACTACTTAAGGATAGCAGAAGTAAGAAAATGAACACGATAGTAAAAGTAAGTTGATCCTAATAAAGTATGTTTATTAAATAAGGAAAACACATATTGCTTATAAATGATGATTACACTTTCAATATAAATAAATAGCTTGACCTTTTTTTCAACATAATCTATAAAAGTCGAACAAATAATAATATTTATTGACATTAACAGCAGAAAAAAATAAAAAAATTTTAAAAATAAAATAAAATAAACAGCAAAATATGCAATATATGTTTGAAAATCATGAAACAAACTTATTAAAGTCATAGGTAAGTAATTTTTTAGCAAATACAATATTTTCACTATAAAAAATTAAATCTTTTTTTCTCAGGTTTGGCTTTTATAATTACTGTCAAAGGTTGAAATATATTTTTTTAAAAATTATGTACTTATACCTTTAATAAGTTTTTTTTATGATTACAGAACATTTATTACTCATTTTGCTTGAGTATAATATAATTTTTAGATTATCATATTGTCTGGAATGCTTTCAATACAGCATGGATCCAAAGGCCTTCGACCATTGGCATAGAATTCTATACTGTAAGTATCAAATATTAAATAGACAATAATGAATTATATTTTTATCACTCTTATATCAATTTATTTTTTTTTTTCTTATTGATATTGTGGATTTAAATATATCTTTTGGCTTTCCTCGCAGTTATATAGGATGTGGCATGATTATATTTGAGGGATCAATTTCATTATCATTGTTTGAGTCTGCTTCAGTTAATGATAAATTTTAAAAAGCACTTGTTGATATCAATTGTTGATCGAATTCAATTTCTCTATTTTGTCATCAAGAATGTTCTATCATTTTTAAATGTTCTAATCTTTTTGTAAATGTTGCTTTTGTAACTATACTAGCTCGGTGTGCAATGTTACCAGCAATTTTCTTTATTGTTTTCAGTCTCTGTTGTGCAAATGTTGGTTCTTGTGACTTTACACAGTGAGTATTATCTTTGTGTAGTAAATTATTTGACTCTGGTGCTATTTGTGGAAATTTTAAATTTTGGTTTGCATCCGTGGTTGAAGACTTTAATAAATTCATTTGATTTTCAAAATTATATAAATTCTTCCATCGTCTATGATATAAGTTAGCATTAAAAAGTTCATATTCAAAGTATTGTCTTACTGCAAATATATGTCTACATGGCAATTTATCTTCTATAAAATTTATGATTTCGCATTTGTCAATTCCCACATTTATTACCCTAAGCTAAATCCTGACCTGATTAAGCATGTATTATAGGTCTCATTTATGTATAGTAACGTCATTGGATTTCTTTGCAATTAAGCAAGAAGCTTTTTAAAAGCATTCTGTTAATAAATTCTTATAGCTATATTCAAGTGTGCTTATCTCATATGCACATACTGGATGTTTGTAAATAATATCATGCACATACATTTTAATTTTTACATTGCGACGGCAAAGAAAGCCAAAAAAACTATTAACAGGTTCAGCGCCACATGAGCCATATATGGTCATGAATTTTTTCGCACACGGGGCCACATGAGCCACCCGGTGGTCGTAGACGATATGACCATTTTCTTTTAGATTAATGTGAAAGAGTATAAATTACCCAAATAAATTTTTTTCTAAATTCATATGTATAAAATTATACTAATTGACGTTTAGGATAACAAATCCTAATACATTAGCGGCGCTCAACCTGTTAATGAAATCCTTTAAGGTACTATTCAGTCTTATTACTTTTTTTTCAGACTAGCATATGTCGACTCAACAGGGTTATTTGTGTAGTTCCCAAAATTACAATCGCATAATGAGTCCATTCATTTGTGCACCCATACCAGTTTGGATTAAAATGATCTACTATTGATTTAAGTAAACTTTCGCAAATTTTACTGTATGAAGTACCGTGAAGGGCGTAGTTCCTGATCAAGTAAGCATAAACGTGCAGTATTTTTCATATTTAGACAAATAACATGAGAAAGTAAAAATTTTTCATTTTATTTAACTTTATTCAAGTTTCATAAAAGTTCAAATAAAAAAAAATCTGGGAAAATAAATTATTAATTAATGAAAATATGAAAAAATGTCCGGGGAGCGGTTCCTGATCAGACTAATCGCATGTGGAAGTAGTTTCTGATCAAACAGTCCTCTGATCAAATTCCTGATCACATGAAATACATGCTTTAAAAATCAGGAAAAAAATATATTTAATTTTGTCATTGTTAATGTTTAATATATTAATACAGTAAATAACAATTATTATTAATAAATACATAATATTTATAATTATAACATAAGTAATAATTTATTACTATTACATAGTATCGGATGACACCTGTGGTAGAATTGAAATTGAACAACTATCTGAATATAATATATAAATGGTTGGCTGTAAATAAATTATCCTTAAATATTGGCAAAACTGTATACATGACTTTTGGTAATTACTATGATAGCGTACCAAGAGAGTTTAATGTACAAATTGATGGAAACAGACTAAAAAGAGTCGATCACTAAATATTTAGGTATTATTTTTGATTATAAAATGAGCTGGGAAAAACATATAGAGTATCTTATCAATAAAACTAAATATCTAGTCTTTGTTTTCAGAAAAATATCAAAATTTATGTTGAGTGATACACTAAGAACGTTGTACTATGCCTTTTTTCATAGTATTATTAGTTATGGGATCATAGTTTGGGGTGGTTTATATGCAAATAACTTAAATCTAATACAAAATGTACAAAATAGATTATTAAGAATTGTAAACAAAAACAAATTTATAACCGAAAAAAATCCTTTGAGTATTAGACAAAGTTTTGCATATGAATCGCTAAAATTTCATTTTGATTCATTAAAAAATAAATTCATAAATTCTAACAGTACAACCAGAAATAAAAGCTTGCAAATACCAAAAAGGAATAAAACAGTTAGTAGTAAGAATAGTTATATAAATGCTGTCAAATTATTCAATAGTCTACCAAATGAATTAAAAATAATAAATAATGTAAATACTATAAAAAATAAATTTAAAAAATGGGTCTCATCAAATATTTAAGAAACATTTAAGAAATAAATCAATAGTAAAATAAATTCATGAAAATTTTAAATTGCACTATCTCTTAGAAATCTACCGAAAATAAGAAGGAGGTACTTATATAGTTCTTGTTATAATATAAATTTAATGTTGTTAAAAAATTTTATATACATATTATTTTAGTTTTAAGTTATTATGTAATTTTCAGACCTACGTACAGGTAACTGTGTTTACCTCTGTTAGGGTTTACTATGTAATGTAAACTTTTCTGATGAAATAAAGATAAAGATAAAGATAGAGATATTTATTATTATTACATAAATAACATTGTTTGTTTTTTTTTTTTTTTTTTCTTTGGTGGTTTAAAAGTGCAAATCGCTTCGCGACCGTATAACGGGCTCGGGATCCCGCTTCCAGTGGGCTATCGTAAGTCAGGACCGAGATAGGTGATACCCATCGCGTTCGAGGCATCCGACAGCGACCGGTCAGCTAAACCCCTAGCTCCTTGATCAACGGTTGATTGAATCAACTGCCGAGCAAGGAACTGTAACATCCACCCTCTTCACCAAACCGACCCGGGACTGTTGTGCACATTACTTCGGGCCGATCGGCGTGTCTAGGTCCTACGTCAATCGTATCTGTCTTGTTGGTCTTTGTTTATTCTCCGTTTGTTGCGTCAGTCTTCAAGGCAGTTGTCGGTCTTGTTGCCCTGTAGGACTTTAGTCACGTATCGTGTTGTCATCCTATGTCTGTTTGCTGTTTAGCATGAGTATCACGACGTTTTCTGGTGTCATGTACCCTCTCGCCGTCTGCAGTCTCTGTTTCTCGGCTGTCCATCGTGGGCACCCGAAGAACGTGTGCTCGGTTCCGTCCCTGTAGTGTGCGCAGTACCTGCAAGACGGGGTCGTTACCTTCCCCATCCGATGTTGGTAGCGTCGAAAGTACTCGTATTCTGAGAGGAACTGGGTTAAGTAAAAATTTGCTTGGCCTGCTCCCCTCTCTGCCCAGAGTCGTACGTCCTGTATTATGTGTCTCGTCCACTTGTCTTTGTCACTGTTCGTCCAGCGGGTTTGCCAGTCTGCCAGTGTCTGTTCATGCGTCTGTGGCGGCTCTCGCTCTCCCCTTTTCATTGCTCGTATCGTAGATTCTCTGTCGCTCTATATCTAGGAGATCTACGGGGACAACCCCGGCGATCACAAGTGCCGCCGCCTCGGAGACGGTGCGGTACGCGGACGCGATTCGCAACGCCACCTTTCTTTGCATCGCCGTGATCTTCTTACGGTACTTCTAACTCCGCATCGCACCCGCCCATATCTCAGCCCCGTTCAGTAACATCGAGTGGGTCACCGCCATAAGTAGTCTCCTTGTGCTCGGTTTCGGTCCTTTTGTGTTTGCCATGAGGTGGGCTAGTGCCGCCGTTTTCGAGGCTGCCCTCTCAGAGGCGCCCTTGATGTGCGGCCAGAAGGTCATCCTCGTATCCAAGGTTACCCGGAGATATTTGACTTCCCCACCTGGACGCACGATGGACCCGCCCACCATCGTGGGAGTTGTCGTATCTATCCGTTTTCTCGTTAAGTACAGTAGTTCCGTCTTTTGTGTCGCTAACTGTAGTCTCCGTGTTTCCATCCATTCCTGTACCCGTCACATCGCTTGGTTCAGTCTCGTCTGAGCCAGGTGTGTGTCCCTCGTCGCTATGACGATGGCCAAGTGATCCGCATACACGACGAGGTAGATCCCCGGCGGCATCGGCAGGTCCAGCACCTCGTTATATATCAATTTCCATATGTTAGGGTCCATGATCGAGCCCTGCGCCGCACCCGCTGTCATTTTCCTGGTCTTGACCCCGGTCTCCGTTAGTGATGTAGCGGTCTTATAGATAGTCCGTCCAAACCCGGAGAAGGTAGGGGGGCAGCGGGAAGGTGTCGGAAAACGTCCGTACGATATCCCCCCCTCACCCCGCCGAGTTGAAGGCGTTTCGTACGTCAAGTGTTGCCATGAGCACTATTGGCCTGCCTTTGTGGGGTCTAGTCTGTGCTCTGTCGAAAGAGTCGAGTACCTTACGTATCGTTGCTATCGTCAATCGTCCTTTTCTGAATCCGTATTGTCTGTCGCTCAGGCCTCCAGCATTGTGTAGCGCTTGATGTATTCAGCATTGTGTTGAGCAGGCTCGATGACGGTGAGTTCGTTGCTGAAGACCTCTTCCATCAAGCATATGTTGTACAGCTTAAGGAGCGTCTCCGGGCGTCGTTTTGCTACTATCCCGAGGATCTCCGCTGGGACGCTGTCCGGACCCGACGCCTTCCCACTCATAAGTTGTGCCACAGCCAGGCTGAGCTCGCATGCGGTGAACTTCGGTACCTCGTCGTTGTCGACCTTAACTCCCGTCCACACCTGTTCTGGGTGGGTCGGGAAGAGTCCATCGACTATTCTGTCCATCGCTTGTTCGTCTCTGATAACGGGCGGCCCGTTCCGACCCAGGTTGCGGGTAACGATCTTGTAGCCCGTGCCCCAGGGGTTCGAGTCCACCTCGTCGATCAGTTTGGTTCAGCATTGCCGTTTACTGTCGTTTATCTCACGTCTTAGTCTTGGTCGCGCAGCTCGGTATGTCTCCGAGAGAGTCGTCGCAGTTGTTACGTCGCGAGCCCTTCGGCTTTTCCGCCGGAGCCCCAGGCATTCGCGCCTGAGGCGCATGATGTCTTCTGTCCACCAGTATACCGGTCCCTTGTCGCGTCTAGTCCGTTTCCGCGGCATGGAGGCGTCGCAGAGCCGCTTTAGGAGCCCCGTTGTCTCCTCTGCCAGCTTCTCTACTCTTTCCTTACCCACGATGTCCCCGGGGATCAACGTCACTGGCTCCGGTTCTGTGACGTTGGCCGTGTAGCCTTCGAACACCCGTTATCTCTTAACTCTCGGTATAAGTCTGTCTGTCACGAACGTCACGTCAGGAATGGATGATCCAAAACCAGGTTAGATCTAGCCTAGCGGCCATCTCCAACAGTAACCGTCCGCGTTTGTTCGTCGTATTCATACCCCACTCGGTGGCCCTGGCATTGACGTCGCCCGCGAGAATTATATCGCCGGTGATGTCTCTTAACGCGTCCTCGAGAGCCGTCACTTTCCGTTCAAACTCCGCGGCCCTACAGTTCGGGGTGAGGTACACGCTGATGTAGGTCACGTCAGACACCCTCGTCCACACGAAATCTTCGTCCCTCCCATGTTCTATAAATCGCGACGCGGTACCCCTCCGAATCCGTAGCGCCGCGGAGCGGGAGGTATTAACGTACCAGGTCGGGGTGTCCATGTCTCTGTATGGTTCGCTGATCATTATGTATTCAGCATCCATCTCCTCAGCGTGCTGGAGCAGTAGGGCATGCGTCAGACTGCTATCGTTCAGGTTGCCTTGGAGTAACGTCGTTATTTTGTCACGTGCGTCTTGTCCTCTGTTTGAATCTTGTCTCCGTCAAAGCTGTCTTGAATGCGGGGCACTGAGCGGTGCCGGGAACGTGCGCCGCCCCCCTGCCCTCCTGCGCTGGGCAGAGGAAGCAGGCGGAAGCGCCCGTGCAAGCCCCGGCCCGATGCCCAGCTCGTCCACACCTCCAGCATCTGTCGAGTCTGTCCGGTTCGTTGCAGTCATTTCGGTAGTGTCAGTCGTGTCTTTATGCGGCAGCTGACAAATCCTATGCGTATATGTCGCTTGTCTAGGAGTCACGTCCCGTCTTGATGGCTTAACTCACAGATGGGCATCTTCTGCCCCCGGCTATTCGGGCCGAGGACCGAGATCTTTCCGTCCGTGTCATGTCCTAGTACCGTGCTTAGTGCGTTTCGTACTTCCGAGGTCTCCGTTATGTAGTCCAAGGCCAGGATCTCTAGGGTGACCTTTGGAGTCAAATCTTTCATGACTCCCTGGTCCCCCAGTCTCCTGTAGGCGTCCGTTCAGTTCCTGTAGTATCTGTGAATGTCCATCCCCCCTAGTTCTTATCAGCATTGCTCAGTCCTTAGTCCTTGTAACCCCTCTGACGTCAAGTTTTTTATCGGGGTCGTCTATCGTGCGTAACGTCCGTACCTTGTCCGCGAACGTCTTACCCTCGCCAGGTACCTCAAGTACAGCTGCTCCCCGTCATTTTTGGGTCTGGCTGTCGTTTTTGCTTCCTCTTCATTCAGCCTTCCCCCGTTTCCCATTCCCCCTGCGTGCGGCTCGTGCCGGGTTATGGTTACATGTCCGCAGCGCAGGCAGCTGGACGCTATGGGTCAGCTTCTGTTTCTTCAAAGCTTTCCTTGTCTCATTTATTGTTTCTGGGTTCTCCTCTGGCCTTCTTACTCGTTTCTGATTCCTAGATTCAGTCAATTTTCTTCTTTCTTGTTCTCTGTCTGCTCTTAGCGCGTTGAGCATGGACCTTAAGGTCTTCAGGCCATACTTGACGTCTTTCGCTATGTTTTTCTGCTTCTTTGAAGTCTTGTCCATCTTGGTCATCTGTTGGAGCATTTCGTCAACCCTAAGCATGACTTTATCATACGGCGGTCACTGTAGCGTCGCGGCAGTCTCTGGTACTCCCAGACTGTCCACGTCGCTGAGGGCGCTGACGAAGCTCGCCGCGCGTCCTCTTCTACTCCGGTTCTCCTGTGTCATTCTCGTTGTCAGGTATGACTCCATTTTCCTCTGCTTCTCTGAAGCTTTTGCAACTTCATCTCTTCTGGGACTGTTTTTCAGTCTCTTTCCTTGTCGTCGTTCGTTGCTTGGTTCCATTATCGGTAACATACAAATTCATCCCGCCATGCGCCCGACCACCTGGATCCCCCCCGCCTATGGGGGCAGCCGGCATGGCCCCAACACATGTCTGTAAGCGGTGCCGGACTAGGTACGTCATACCGGGATATAGCACGCTCCATCGCGCTAGACTACCTCTGCTCTCTCGAGCTTCCCACCCCGAACAAGGTGTTAAGCTCTCTGGAGAGTTTCCGGCAGGCATCACGCGACGAAACGCACTTGCCGATGCCGATTTGCCGGAACTGGCTAGGACGCCGGCCTTCCGTCTTGTCAGCTGCAGAAGCCAAAGGTGGTTCAGTCACTTCGGCACGCAACCTCCGTTCGCTTCCCCATCCAGGATCTCCCTTTGCCGACGCCCGGGCCGCATCGCACGGCAAATACGATGGTTCGCTATTAGTTTGAGAGTTGCCTTCCGTTCATATAAAGACCGCTTCCCATCACCTGGTCGGCCATGAGGCCGGCTTTGGGCAAGGTGCGGACGATAGATAGGGAACATTGGTTTTTTACTACCGTACAATAAATTATTTATTATAAGTAAATATAAGTTAATATCACAAGTAGGAATGCATTTGCAATAAGTCTTTGAAATCGTTAACATTTTTTTTCTGCTTATTTTTTTACGGGTTTTGCCTTTTTGGACGTTCGCTTGTTATCGTTTTGTTTCGTCTTTTCCTCTTCTTTTTTCCTGTTTTATTGTTATCTTCTCTAGTCTTATCCTCCTACTAGAAATAACGGATTCAAATGGATTGAAAAAATTTCAATCCGCTTGAATACTAAATCTTAATCCAAAAGATGGGTATTAAAAAGTTATTGGATTGGGATTGAAAATATAAAGGTGCATAGATTGAACCGGATTAAAACGTATTCAAAGTTAAATCCACTTTAATACTATTTTTATCCATTTATCTGCTTATGACGGATAAAAGTGGATTAAAACAGATTTTATTGAATCCCGTTTAATACCTTTTTATCCCTTGCATTAGGAATAGTGGATTGGATCGGATCAAATGTGATTCAATTGAATCCGCTTTAATACTATTTTTATCCATTTGGCTGCTTATGACGGATAAAACTCGATTAAAACAGATTTAATTGAATCCCGTTTAATACCTTTTTATTCCTTGCATTAGGAATAGTGGATTTGATCGGATCAAAGGGGATTTAATTAAATCTGTTTTAATCCAATTTTATCCACCATAGCAGGCAAATGGATAAAAATAGTATTAGAATGAATGTAATTGAATCTCTTTTAATTCCTTTTTTATCCCTTGCATTAGGAATAGTGAATTTGATCGGATTAAAGGGGATTTAATTGAATAAAGTTTTATACTATTATATTTCGTTTATCGTTCGAAGAGATTACTACGTAGTTCACGCGGCCTGGCCACCAAAAAACTCCCCACTCCCTGAGTAGCTAGGGCTCCCCAAAAACCCGCGCTCTCCTCATTACGTTTTCTCGCACTGACGACCTCGGAAGTCAGAGCCTTTTGTCGCGGTGCCGTTTTCAGCCCGTTTCGATTTTATCATGGGTAAAGGTAGACACCATAAATACAACATGGCAGAGAAGATTCGTCGACTACAGTGGGAATTATATAATATGCAACGAAGAATAGCACGCGACGAAATCGAGGAATCCGCTTCCAGCACTGACGAGTACGATTTGGAATCCCACTCAGATTCGTATGCGGATGCACCACGAGGACCAATTGCAGATTGAGGGTAATTTTTTGTTGTATCGTCCTTTGTTTTCTTCGTTCCAGTTGATATTCGCGGAATCTACATGCGGACGTATTCTTTTTCTCTCTTGTCTGTCGGAATCGAGCTCAAACCTAGAGTTAAGATTATTTTACAATTTTATTCTCTTTCGAGCCCAATAACGAGTTGGGACATGAAAGAAGTTTTCCAGGCTAAGATAACAACTGGAGGCTATACAGCCACGTGTGAATGTTTCTTTTTTCTTATCGCAGGATCCCAGAAGATCAAAGCATCAGAGGAAGCGATGGACTCTAACGAGAGCGTGGACCCGAATAAGAGAGACAATAATTCGGCTCGTGAGAAAGAAGAAAATCTTTTCTTGGGAAAAAATCCGGCTGCTGACAATGACGCGGATTTAAAGTTTTCTCCTGGTCTCGCCGAGAGGATGAAACTTTGGCTTTCTAAAAAAAATCTAGACTCTTGAAATCCGTCACCACTAAGGGCGATTGTTCGTTTGAAGCCCCCATTTTGAATGAAGCGGTTATGTTTAGAATGAATGATGCTGCGATCAAGCGCGATAAGCATTTTGTTAATCATCAGAACCTTATTGGTGCCGGTTTGGTCTTAACTACCTCGGTTGTTCAAGCTATTTTGAACGATGAGAGTCTCTGGATCGTGAAGATTTATTATCTAAGTTGTCGTGTTACGTCGTACAACGTACCTTTTAATATCGGTCAATCGTCAATCGAAAGAAAAATGCATACGATGCATTCCCATTTCGAAATAAAATGAAACGAGCTCGAAGCTACATACACAAAACCTCAAATCACGTCACACTTTTGATCCTTTAAAAATGATTAAAGGAGGACAATAAGTGAGTCTGTGACTCGATCTTTCGACGAAGCTCCGTATTCCTCAAGATCTACCTGCCGCGACGCTCCGTGCTCCGCAGGTTGTTAATATTATTAAAAGAGCAGCGAGCTGTTCAGGCAGGTCGCAAGTTTTCGGGAAATTTTATAATAGGCAAGTGGATTCAGAAAATCAAAATATTGCTGTTTTTGTTTTCTCATAGTTCAATTAATATAAATTACTGTTTAATTGATAAATATTTATCTTTGTATCTATTTTATATCTTAATATTAAGATCTTTTTCCTTTGTATTCATTTATCAGTATTGAATATGTTTCAATAGATCTTCTGAGAATTGATTATTATCATTGTTCTTTTATATATTTTATAATAAAAATGTATTTTTCATGTTATAACGAATTCGCTATTGAATCGATGATTCGATCGTTAATTCGATTGTACGCTCGATCCGACGGCGCGCAAGCACCGAGGATGATGATCAGGACAGCGAGCGTGGCGCGTGTCGTGAGAGAGAGTGAGATAGGCGCTCTCGCGAATGAGAGAGAGACGGCGCGATAGGAAAAGTCGATTGCGTCGTCAGATCGATTTCCGCCGCGATAGAACACGGAGCAAGATACATAGGCCGCTAGCTGCGCGCCGGGAGACGTGTGTGTGTAGGTGTATGAGTGTGTGGATAGCCGCCCACTCCTTCTTGGAATAGAGCTGCACTGGACTGCAGGCCAGTGCAACTTGCCCCCAACAGCAGAGCGAGATAGATAGAGAGAGAGAGGGAGAGAGAGTGCTGAGACAGAGTGCAGCGCAGCACGAGTAAGTACTCTGGTACTATAGCGACGGATCGCAATCGGCGATCCGTGTATGTGAGAGTATGTGACTTTCCCGCGCATACTGCCTTCTCGGTTCGCGAATAGTTATTGTAGTGTATGTAACACACAGAATATATTTTATTGGTTTTAATTCGACCAGTCGTTATTTGAGTAGTTTTCCCTATTATTCCCGCGATTACCGCCGCCTCCGCGAGCATAGTGGAAAAGCGTTTCCAATGAGCTAAAACTGAGTAGCTGGCATCGTGAGCACAGCACGGTGCTCACGATCGGATAAGTCCGAGCAACGGAAAGCGAGACTCGCCAAGAGAGTCTCGCATTTGTACGAGAGCTGTTTTACCAGATCAGCGGGGAAAATCACGTGTAGATTTTCCCGCTGCAACGTGCAGGAAAGGTAGGAGTGTGCAGTACACCGGTACTGCACACTGCAAAAACAGCCCCGTTACAATGTATAAGATGATCTCTAAACATCTACATAGTTATCTCTTCGAACGATAAACGAAATATAATTTTGGATCAAACGAATTTACCTGTAAGTGAAGTTCGATCCTAATTATATGAGTATTCGTTCGAAGAGATTAGATTCCCACCCTTATTTCCTTTTCCCTTCCCTTTCAGGACTCTTGACTATAATGAGGAGAGCGTGGACTTTTGGGGAGCCCGAGCTTCTCAGGGAGTGGGAAGAGTTTTTTGGTTTGGGTTCTGAAAAGTGGCTCATCACGCGCCAGACCGCGTGAACTACATAGCAATCTCTTCGAACGAATACTCATATAATTAGGGTCGAACTTCACTTACAGGTAAGTTCGTTTGATAAAAATTTTTTCCATTTGGCTGATAATACTGATAATCTGGATTAAAAGTAAAAAAATGCATTAAAACTGTATTAAAACTATATTAAAATTGTATTTAAACAGTTTATACTTAATTAGATACATCTGAATAACTTATAAATACGATAAATATTACTAATTGTAAGATAAAATGAACCGTTACAATAGTACAGAAGTAAGTATTTATAAAAATAAATTAGCTTAATCACTATCAGTCTTGAGGTCTGCTTCCGAAGAACTGGAATGGTCCTCATTTTTTTTCCAAATTTTGATCCTTGTCACTTTCAACTTCAGGCCCTTTTGGTACCAAGATTTCCGTTTCACTATCTTCTTTCTCATTCAAGGCTATTCCAGACTTTTTCGGTTCTAGAAATTAAAAAGAAATTACAAATGAAAGAAATGAATATGATTACATTCTCTAAATAAAATAATTTATTGTCTTGTACAGCAAAATCTTTCTTAAATTAACATTAATAAATTATCGTAATTTATGTTGATTTATTGATTTTATAATGTGCACTTGTAACTGTTTTATTGATCTTTGACAGTTTCCATTCGTTACATTTATTGCATGTACAATGTTTTAATACAAGTAATTACTAATTAAAAGTACACTTTTTTTGAAGCATTTAAACAAGCGTATTGATACTGAGGAAAATTAAACTGTTACCTGGAAATATCATTAGTGGGTGTGGTTGTACTAGACTTGTAATAAAAAACTTTCTTACTGGCATAACTTTCGAATTTCGATGCTTCTACAGCATATTGGCTTTCCCTTTTATTCCTTTTATTCCAAATAGAAGTCTGCAAAGTAAAGGATCATTTAATTAACAAATATCATGTAAATATTTATATAGAGGGCTATCGCTGGAGATAGTAGTTCAAAATAAAAAAAGAATTTATCGATCATCCAGCTAAACTTAATAGACTCATACTTTTTCCTTTTGCAAGCAGTCACCTTGTAGAATTCTATTAAGTTTAGATGCAGGATGATCATCAATTAATCATATAATTAACACATTGAAAAACAAAAATTTGAAAATAGATATTTAGTTATAGAAATAAGATAAATCACGAAAAAAAATTAATATAAGATTTTGAATAAAATTTTACGTTCGCAAGCTGAAATTTTTGTTGCATCAAGCTGTCCGTACCCTAGAAATGACTCATTTTCCTTATTCAACTTTGATTTTGTCATATTACTAACTCTGCCAGCAACCATACTCCGTGCTAAGACATTTTCTTCAAACATGGCTGTGATAATATTACCAACACAAGTAAAAGGTGTTTTAGTGTGCAAAATTATTCGATTCCAACTGGAGCACCTATTCTGATGTTTCGACCAATATGATGCTGTAAAAATATGTTAATTTTAATAAGTATTAACGCATTAACGACCGAGAATCGTATTTTTTTTCATCATTTTTAAGACAAATTCTCATCATTAAAAAGCGAGAATTTTCAAATGAAAAATATGGTCTACCGTACTTTGCAGTGTGCTCTTTCAGAATCTGGGGTTGAAATTGCGATTTTTCCGCTAAAAAAAATATGGCCGCTTTTAAAGAAAAAAAAACACGAAAAATCGAAGACATTTTTTTTTCATGACTTTTTTTCTCATAGAAAACGCCGAATAACCCCCTCTTTTTTTTCAACCATGAGTGCCCTAAATAGTTGTAGTTGAACGAAGAATTTTTTAAATTTGTAACTATTAATATTTTCACCCCCGAAATGGTGTTTTTCACCCCTTGAGCGGCGAGCAAAATTTCACGTTTCGCATAAAATAGAAAAAAAAATCGGATGTTCACGAAAATTGGTACCCCGGGGTTTTTTTAGGTCGCTGATTACGATTCTGTCCTCAAAATTTGAAAATTCAAGATGCCGGATCCAATATGGCCGACCAAAAATCCAAAAACTTATTTGAATCGGGTGAGATTGGGTACTCGGAGTTGGATTTTCGAGGTCGCTGAATACGATTCCGCCCTCAAAATTGAAAAAATCAAAATGGCGGTTCCAATTTGGCCGACCAAAAATTCAAAAACTTATTTGAATCGGGTGAAATTGGGCACTCAGGGGTTTTTGAGGTCGCTGATCTTGATTCAGTCCTCAGAAATCGAAAATTCACAACCACGGTTCAATTATGGTCGACTGAAAATGCAAAAACTTATTTGTATTGGATAAATTTGGACACTTGGGAATTTTCGGAATAACAGATCACGATTCTACCGTTTGAACTCATAAATTCAGTTTGTGTGACAAAATATGAAAAAATAAAGTTTTTTTCGATCATATTTCAATAAGAAACTACTGGATTCAACCAGAAGAAATATGCACTTTGTCTCAACTGTTTTCTGATTTTGTTATTTCTATGTGAGACATGAGATTTCATAACGCATGCCATTTCTATTCTGTAGCGATTTTCAAAAAAAAATGATAGTAGCGATAAAGTCAAAATATGTATTCCTTCCAAACTTTTATAAAACTTTTTGAAGATTTAATGAATCATCAATAAAATTGTCCTTTTCGAACCACAGTACTAAAACTTGATCATGTCGGCGAAATGAGACCGAGATAGATGATGTGCGAGAATCGTTTTACGCTTTGAGAAGTTTCTTCCATAAAATATTTTTCGGAATATTTCGTTCAAACAATCTCACACTCTTTTTACATTTGTAATATATATTACATACGCTTTGTTAGGGCGGTATTACGCACAATCTTCTATACCATATCAATCTTGACGCAAATTTTTTTTATTATATAAATCAACTACATCAAACCAAAACTCGACTCTTTTTCTATTTACCCACGCAATGTCACAAAAACGACCGAGACGTGCTGTTTCTCTTGATTCTGGTGATGAAACATGTACCTCTGAAGATAACGGAACTGTTCTAATACCAAATCCAGCTCATTCTGGTCCTTCAGACGATTCTTATTCTGATTCTGATTCTGGCCAAGACAAAAACTTACCGAGTGTCACTTATAGCAGAGCTTCAAAGAGTTACGAGGCAGATCAGGCTAAGCTAGAACAAGATCATGAATTTCAATGGATCAACGATGAAAAGAAGTATTCTGACATATTGAAAATGAAATACTATTGTCTGCATCTCAAAAGCGTAAAATTCGAACAAGCGAGCCAGTAGAACTATTTGAGACGTTTTTCTCAAATGAAATGAAAGAATACATCATCGATGCTAGTAAGGTAAATGGTTTCAATTTATCATTCATCGATTTGAATACGTTTATCGGAATCATCATAATGAGTTCTTTTAATAAAAGAAAGTCTCAAAGAGATTATTGGTCAACCGATCCTTTTTTATCGTGCAGAGTAGTGTCTTCGGCAATGACGCGTCCTAAATTCGAGCAAATCAAGTCGAAATTGAAATACTCGAAGTCCAAAGACAATGACAAAAACGATAAGGGGTGGCTGTTCGATCACTCATAAATCTATTTCGACAAAATATTCTAAAGTTTGGCATCTGGGGAACTGCTCTGTCGGTAGATGAAATGATGGCTAAGTCGTATGCTAGAACTTCATTGGAACAATTCATACCTGGGAAACCCGTGAGTTTTGGAATTAAATTTTGGGGCCTCTGTACTGCTGATGGGTATTTGCTGAATCTCGACATATATTGCGGAAAGAATTCTACAGTTGGAGAGAAACTGACCAAATACGCATTAGGTTCCCGCGTGGTAATCGATTTATTGAAACCATTTTTTGAAAGGACAGCTACTGCAAAATTTACTCAGTACAATCTTTATTTCGATAACTTTTTGACAAACCTCGATTTCGTTGTACATTTGAAAAAATTGAGCTTAAATGCACTGGGACTGTCAGAGAGAATCGAGTACGTAAAAAAAATGTTATCGATAAGAAGTCTTCACGAGGAACATATGCAGTTAAGCATGAGCAGAACAGTGGAATCAATTATATAACCGTAATGGATTCAAAATTAGTTTCGATCTTATCTACAGCCGCAGGAGTTACCCCATTACGGCCATTAAAGAGGTACAATTAGATTGAAAAAACCAAAATCGAGACATCGTTTCCCCAGGCATTTCACCTTTACAATCGATTCATGGGTGGGGTTGATATTCATGATGGACACTATAACAACGTGCTGCCGAGTATTCGATCGAAAAAATGGACATGGGTAGTTTTTATGAGGCTTATCCAGGCTGCCGTAGTAAATTCCGTAGTAATATTCAACGCAGCTGGGGTAGACAAGAAAAAAGTTGGAACTAAAGAATTTTCAATGTCGATAGCTAAGAGTTATAT